>PVKS010009119.1:0-60094 GCA_004027875.1 Aplodontia rufa | reverse complement strand
GATAACCCAATTCACACGCAAGCAAATAAAAACATTTCTTCCTGATCACTTAAATATTTTGCCAGCTACTTTGTCTTAAAGATGATAAAAATGCTGTGTATTAAGGGGGAAGGGCAAAATAACATGAAGTCAAATACACTGCTCATATTTAAGAATCATTATCTGGATCCTCACCCGCCTCCTCCCACTCCGAAGGGAAATTAGGATTCTTTTTCCGGTTTGCTGGAGAGAGAAGATGGAGGTGAAAACAGCTCAGTTTGGAAACCTGCGCTGGAAATGAAGCTCTGCCTCCTTGGGTACCGTGTTCCAGTGGTTCAGCCTACTTTGGCACAGTCATGACATAACATGTGGTCACTTGCTGCTCCTAGCCTGTTCCAGAGGCCCAAAGACTAGGGGCAGTGAAGTCAAGAGGGCTGTGTGACCTCTGCTGTCCACAATCAGGAGAGCTCAGGGCCTCCTCAGACTCAGGCCCTGATCTAAACACAGAAAAACAGTGGGAGACAGCGAAGCCCAGGCTCGCCTGCTTTGAGAGATGGACGGACTCAGACCTTCAGCATAGGTCCTGGACCGGGCATCTCTAGGTCCAAAAATAGGATGTCACCAGATGTCAAAGGGAAGTGCCTCCACAGATCCTGCAGCCTCCATTAGCTGTCTGCTAAGGCCTTGCACTCATATTGTAACAGCTCCACCACGGGTTCACACTGAAGCACATAATAACAGTATTAGCTGGTAAAATGATCCTGCAGTTAAAATACATCTAATTAGCAGCTGATGACATCCATTTTGGCAATTTCCTATTCGAAAGAAGTGGAGTGCCACCTTAAATGAGACAGGCACTGGGTCTCACCCGACAAGACCCGACCTTCCCATCATGGATGTCTTTCTCCTGCTCTCTTTTTTTTGGTGGGGAGGGAGTGCTGGGGGTGGAGGGGGAGCTGAGACAGAAGGAATAGAGAATAATTCTAAGGAACTTTCTTTGTTGCTGAATCTCAGACCATCACAAGTCTGGTGGCAGGAAGGTGGGGGGCGGGTACCCAACAAAGTAAATTCCTTTACTTCATAGGTAGGATTACACCAAGGTGTAGGGACCAACAAAGAATGCAACTTGGTTTCATCCTGTTGTGAAAACGCACCTCACCACCAACATCGTAAAAGGAAGCAGAAAGGCGATCCAAGCATTTACAGGAGCCCATCAATTCCACGCAGAACTACAACTCTAGGACAGGTCTCCAACACGGGGGAAGAGAGGAAGTGAGTGTGTGCATGGCCCAGCTCACCACCCCACAGCAACTGGGGGACCCAGAAATTCTATGAACACACCCTGGGCTCCCCAAGTCCCACCTCGCACCTCTGGATTCTCCTGTCTTCTCTGAGTGCCCAATGACCATCACAGGTCTCCTGTCTCTTGCTGTCGGGAATTTGGGTTGGAGGGTGAATGTGTAAGTGTCCTTTGGAAGGACAATGAAAAGGGAACTGAGGTCTCACAAGGGTTTGCACAGCTGTGTTTACAGAGCTCCTTCAGGGTCATTACATAGGAGACATAAAAACACTGTTCAAAGCGACATCAGGCCTCTCCACAGGCTGAAGGACAGCAGCCCTTAGAGGTGGCTGGGGAGGGTGGGAATTCCCATTCAGGTGAAAGAGCCCTACCAACTTCATCCACAGCTGGACGCAGAGGGGATCACTGTCGGTGCTGGGCAGCAAGGAGGGAAGAGGGCTGGCTGTGGCTTCCGGGAACATACAACTACTCAACTCTGAACTTGAGGCCACTTCTCCCATCAGTTCCCAAATGACCACTCAGAGACACCCCCTTCACACACCGCAGCCCTGTGTGGGCACCTAGGCATCTTCTGGCACCAGCCATGAGAAGGTTTGGCCACCCATAAGAGGCAGGAACTACATCTCTTGGACAGGGGAGCCAGGCTGCCCTCCTCTGAGCTCCTCCCTCCTCCAGCACCCCTGAAATCTGTCACACTGAATCACCACGTAAACTATTTTTGCTCCCCAACATGCCGCCCATTTAGTGCATCCCAGAAAAGAGACAAGAGAGGCAAAGGACAGATAGTGCCCTCAAAAACACTACCAAAACCTGTCTTTCTCCTTCCACCAGGGTTTGCAAAGGAAACCCTCTGCCCGGCAGCTGTGTCTTGCAATCAGAAGCAGGCAACAAGCCACACCCCTTTCCTGGGTCCACAAGCACCTGTTTCAATGCCTGCCAGCCCCAATTTCCTCAAGATGCAAGCTGCTGAAGTCCTCTGGGGCAGCAGATCCCCTTTCTGTACCCTGAGCCAAGAATTGGTGAGGTTACATCACCAGGACCCATCCAAAAGGCCCCCCAGGGGAGAGAGCAGAGGCAATTTCAGGAGTTGCTAGGGAGGAAGTGTCCTGGACCATCTTGGCTGAACTACTCAGGCGGGGTGGGGGAGAGGCTGACAGCTATATGGGGCTCACCTTCCAACCCCCACACAGGAATCCGCAGAGAGGAAACTGGCAGCTTGGACTCTTTTCCCCTGCTTCTCTCTTGGGAAAACCCCTAGAGCTCTCTGAACTGCTGGAATGCAAATAAACCACAACCATGCTGAGGCCTATGCATCCTGGCTTCAGGACACACACAGAAAAATGAATAGGACTCCTCTGGGGTGACCTTGGCAGGCAGGGTCCACCAACTCGAGGCCCACAATCCTGGAACTGGTAAGCCTGGGGACAACAGGTGAGGCCATGTGTTTGATGAGTTAGAAAAATATGTGCACACACATCTATAATATAGAGAGAGGTCACACATACCCACACACAAACACAGCTATATCAGCAACATGATGTGTTGACATGTCTGCATGCACCGCCTGGAGTCTGCAGGAGCCAAGGACAAAAGTGGGGTGGATTGATTGTCTGAACCTAGCCAATGTCTCGCAGAGGAATTTCCCCTTCTTCCCCTGACTTAGGCCTTCTGATCAGAAGCTGAATAGCTGCTTTGACCTTCAGCAGCTCCTGCCCTCAAATCCATCTCATCCAAAAGCCTTCACAAATTTTACCTCCAGACGCATCCAGAGAGACAAACAGTGTGCTACCCGTATCTGCAAGAAGCACACTTGGAGGAAATGTGCAATCTACAAACTGAACTAAAAAGCCAGGCACATTTTTTTTTTTTTTTTTTTTGCATTTTACGAATGAAGAATTTGGGACTTGGGGTCAGGACCCCAGCATCCCTTTCTCAAATGGAGCTTAGAGACCAGACTTCAGTGACAAGCTTGCCAGTCATCTCTCAGATGTGTCCCCACATTTCCCTTATTTATGCTGGAGGAAAGATCCACAGCGAAGACAGAAGTCACATGTCACATGAGGGAACTAAACCAGGAAATGAATCTTCAGACTCCATGCCCACAGTGAGTTTTCATCTAACACACCTTTTGCTTTCCCGCCAGCAGTGTCTCGTGGGAATAACCTGGAAATGCTGAGCCCCACTGTTAAAAATCTGGTCCTTCATGAAACATGTCTTAAAATGGGTGTGCTCCGGAAGTCGTTGTGGTTCCAAGGTCCCACAAACTCCAACACTGGCTTTTGCTCAAGCACTGCACGAAGGTGGCGAGAGAATAAATAGAAGGGGGAAGGAAGTGTGGACTGTGAGAATCCCAGGGAATTAAGAATGAAAATATCACAGTACCACCAATAAAAAGAACATAAAGAAAACAGAGTGCCCAGCAAGGAGGTTGCTGCAGCGACTCAGGCAGACAGTTGGGACGGAGGACTGAAATCTCAGGTGCAGATGCGGCTGTGGGCTTGAGGACCTTAAGAGCCATTGGCCCTTTCAAGAAAGTGGCCATAAAATTCTACCTGGGCAGGAAGGGGCTTGGCAACCACAGGGCCAGTGGGATTTCCTGTTTTAGATAGAAGAGAAATAAACTTGATTAACAGAAAGTTGGGGGAACAAAAGAAAAAACTCAAATAATAAAAATAGGGCCGCTGCTAGTTTAAAAGCACATTTTGTTTTTACTCGCATTTATTAGAGAGAAGCCATCGATCTCCACTATTGGAAAAAAAAAATCTAGCTCTCCCCTGGATTTTATTGAAGATTGGGTCTCCCCCCCATTTCATTTCTTTTTAGCTTTTTCTAATGGACATGTAGAATACTGAGGCTCAATGCTCCGCATCACGTAAGAACAAAATCTTCCTATGGCCTCTTTCTGTTTCTAAGCCAAGTTTGAAATGTCACTGACTAAAAAATTGAACAGGCCTGTAATTACCTTCAACCAAGTAGTTCCTTTAACTGAATTTTCTGTATGTAGATGGCATTTAATATACATATTATGAGCCTTCTTTTCAGCACAGTAGCATTTGACGGCAAAAAAAAATCACAAATTTCCTTCTAAGGGCGCAGTCTGACAGCCGCCCCTTCTTACTTATTTTTTGACGTGAAATCCATTTTCATCTCCTAACACACCAGAGGTGACGTGCAGTGTGCACAACAAAATTTGTAAAAATTAACACTTGGCGGGATTAATTTAATAAAGACTGTTAGCACATTAACACGAGTAACACGCTCCTTCCCGATTCAATCCAGCCTGCTCACCACGCAGCTCTAACAGGGGTTCCGTTCTGCTGAGGTTTATACCGCTATTTAATGTAATTAAAGCAACCGGCAGCGCAGTCCTCGATGGAAATATCGTTCCTATTGCAGAGTATTCCCATCAGAAATTGGGGGAAATCATGGACCGCTGACTTTGATTTTGTTGTATTTTTTTCCCTTGGCTGTCTTAGAAACGGAGCTGATGGGCTGGACCTAAGACAGAAGCCTGCAGGGCTCACCTCACTATAGGAGCCCCAGCCTTTATTTGCCACTTACTTGTTTTTGTAATTGTTTAAAAAAAAAAATTAGTCTGCAAGACTCTATTTGGCTGCAATAACCCAGGAAGTCCTCTGCCTCACAAACAGCATCCCCACGAAAAGGACTTCTTAGATGCCCCCCAAAATTGTGACAGGAGCACGGAGGAAAGAGGGGGGTCACCATCCCTGATTTTAAGCATGAACGGGTGTCAGTACAGCCTGGATCCCAACCAGCTGCAATCCCAGGGCAGGGCGAGATTCTTCACTCTAACCTCAGAAGAGGAATGCAGCAAGCTCGGGAGCCTCAGAAACTGAACAGACACAAAACCAAACAGAAGAGAAAAAAAAAATCCTTGCATAACATCACCAAAATGGCACAGAAAATGAAGTCTTGGGGCTGAAATGAAGGAAGCCTGACTCAGCTCTCTGGGCCCAGAGCAGCCTCTCCGCCTCCAACGGCAGCCTGCTGCCCTCAGAGCGGCCAAGTGCACACAGAACGAGAGACCTTTCTTCTCTAAACCTGTTCGCTCCATGCCCCTGAGCGGTAGGGGTGACAGGGAGCTTTTTCTTCTTCTTCTTCTTCTTCTTCTTCTTCTTCTTCTTCTTCTTCTTCCCTAAGTGCATTTTAATACCCTTATTCTACATCCTAATTTCTTTGAAAAAAACATCAGTGTCACTAAAAAAACGTCACTCTGTTTTGCAAAATCCAGCAGCTTCCTTGGCAGCAAGAAAGGCTGGCTGGCATTATCCCCTCATTTGACAAAACTACTATTTCTGGGCATGTGCTCAAAAACAGGTAGGAAGCAAATGCTGAGAAATAAGGAAGTAGAAACAGCCAACAGATTTTTCACTACCAAGAACGCCAAGCGTAAACACGATTTATTTAGCTGTGTTTAACGTGCCTGTCCCCCACTCAGCTTCAAGCCCACTTGGGTTTAAGGGGAGGGTGGGGAGGAGGGACAGGAAGTGGGGAGCAGAGAGGACAGGCTGGAGAGAAGAGGCGGCAGCGCTGGAGGGAGACTTCCTGAAAGGTTCGGCTCAGTTTTGGGAGACCAAGAATCTCCTACCCCAAAATATATACATGTGTCAAAGAAAGGCTCATTAATTAACGAGCTGCCACTAACAAAAGATGTTCACACAAACAACGTCTACAGGGATCAGTAGATGTCGACAGTCTCCCTACCTTTTCTGCAAACCACGTGGGCCAGGTGGAGGGACAGGAAACCCCCTGGGGTTGGGAGGTTTTGAGCTTCCAGGTCCAGCCACTGGGAGACAGGAACATCGCTGCCTCCCTCGGCCACCCTTGCCTGCCCCTGTGGAATTTGCTCAAATCTGTATTCAATTAGAAGCACCAGACACCTCCTGGCTGCAAGCCTGCAACAGACTCGGGATATCTGCTGCTCCCACCCACCCTGCTCCAGGCTCAGATGCAGGAACAAGGGCTCCATCGAAGACCCCGTGGGGAAGGGAGAGGGCACACTCCACCACCCCCACCCCAAAACTCAAGCCCAAGGTCTGGGCCCTGCCAGGGTGAATGGACCTGATTTTACATATTAGGTATTCCTACAGAGCAGGGCTAACCCAGAGGCTTGGGGCCCGGCCAGAGGTTATTCTTGTTAAAAAATCCAATGCAGGTCCCCCAGCATTGGCTGGAAAAAGAAATCAAGCCTCTTGGAAAGGAAAATAACAAAAAGTAAAATGGGGCCCCAACAGGCCACTGGAGGCTTCCATTCACTTCCCTCGCAAAGGTACCATTTCCCGGCAGCCAGCTGTGTCCTCTGTGGATGTAAATGCCAGCTTTGAGAGGCGGCAGTGAAAAGAAGACGGAAATTTCCTTACCAGTCTGCAGGGCGTTCCTCCCTCACCTGCACCTAGCACAACTGTGCACTTAAAGGATGCCTGCTTGTATGCATTCGTCCACAACCCCAGTCCCTGTTCCCCCTGCCCTTGTCTCCTCTTTATGGGGCCAGAAACCAAAAGCAGAAGATACCAGTTCTGGGGTATCCTGGTCAAGGGCAACAGCAAAACTACTGGTATTAGGATTCTGAATCACATGACAGTCCCCAAGAGGAATGGGGCTGGGGAGAGAGGGAGTGGTACGGTCCTCTAGAATGAATGAGGATGGGGAAGGAGTGTTTCCTATTGGTATTAGGTTACTAAATTGAAAATCTAAGTCCTCCCTCCCTAACCCTGGTCCCCCAGCCCCTAATTCTTCTTCCTTGCATTAAAAAGGACATCCTGCAAAGGCTGCAGTGGGACTCCTTTCCCCTTTGCCAATTAGTCACCCCACCCCCACAGGCTGAACAACAACAGCTCTACTTTTACGACTTTGCAACCAGCACTTCCTTTGCTCCTACGGACTGGTTTGTGTTCCTATCTGGACGGTGACAGGAAAGCGAACAACTGCGCATCCCCATTTGGTAGTCGAAGACACTAACCAAGGAACTGGTTTGCCCTGGGCTGCTTGGGAAGTAAACACCTCTGAAGCTGTGCAAGCCTACATGCCAGGGTCTCCGGGTGCTTCAGCTTTGAGATGGGCCCTGATGTTCCGGTAACAGCAAATTTTTATCAAATGTCTAACTTGGACTCAGGTGCCAAAGTGGAAAGCGACCCTCGTAAGAAATCCTCTAAGAAAATCTAGATTCCTCAAAGCAATAAAATTGAAGGTGCCTTAGGGCAGCTGCAAAGGAGACTTCCTCCAGTCTCTGTGGCTACCAGTTCCACCAGAGGAATTTCAACTGGACACAGCTGACAAAATCCCCCATTGCCAAGAAAATCCCCCTTGTCACACCGTGCGTCTGAATAAAGCAAGACAAAGCTGCCTGTGCTGCAGACACAGCCCAGAACTCAGAGCGTCACACAGCAAGTGTGCCCCCAAAGAAGGATAGCACCCTGGACTCCAAGAGCCTTCCACCACTCTGCACAAAGCCTAACCTTGGACTAGAAGGAGAAATCACACCTAATTTTTGTCACTGTTGAGTCGTCAAAACAAGAAAAACAGATGATTTATTGGCCTCCCCGGGTAATAGCCATTAAGTCGACCAACCACAGGATACCTGCCTTTCAAGCAAAACATGAACAATTACCCCCCAACACACACACCTGGTCTCCAAAAATCCGAAAATGTGCATCTCTCTAAATGAACTGCAGAGACGGACGGTGAGGCCCCCTCAAACACACACACAATTAGTGTTTCATCTTTCCTTCTGTGAAGGAATCCGGTAACATAAATATTAATCAAACACGAGAATCTGCCTTTTCGTCTTGGCTCATTATGAGTGCTGGATTGTGATCTTTACCCGTATTTACAGATATTCAAAGGCAGATTCTATCTTGTTGGAACTGTTATAAATGGACGTCTGAGAAATCAACGAGCAAGTTCAGACAGATATGAAAACCTTCCTGTCCAGGACTGGCAGTAGCTTTGAGTTCCCAAGTGTTGAACTGGTTCCCTTCTCCTCGGGCCTTTCAACAAATAAATTGACAAATACCTTCAGATTCCCCCACCAGAGAGCTTGCTGCTCAAAGTTTAGATTAGCTAAATCTGGAATTTCTTTTAAATACTCAGAATGCCAGGATGGCATTGTTCATCTGGTACCAGAGTGCACAGAGGGTGCGATATACATTGTTCATGACCCAAATCCTAAATATGTATGTATTCCCCTATTCCCGAAACTTCCTTGCCTGCTATAACAGATGCGTTGTCTGGTTCAGACTTATTTCTGAATAATGGAGAACTGAAATGGGGATCCAGGCCTGGATTGGAGAGGCTGTCACAGAGAAGGCAAACTTTTAATGTTCCATTGGCAAACTGCACACATTTTCATATCTGGAGTAACACCTTTGGGCAAAGCTTTGAGCATTTTCTTAAGACATACACCAGAGGTCCAAAGATGGCTATTGCTGAACTCTAAGGGCATGTGAGTGTTCAACCCATCCCAGACCAATTTCTAAGAAGCGAAACTAAAGACAGGCTCCCAGCAAGGTTACATCTGCAAACAAATTATCTTGGGGAGGGGGGTGACGAGAGAGCTGGGGCAGAGGAGGACTAACATTAATTCCCCGTAATTCCAGAAGGCTTCGTGTCCCATTCCAGTGGAGGGTTCCATTCTCACACCATCGGGGAAAACACTTTTGTCCCGCAATGTTTTGAAGTCCCAGCCCCAGGATTTCCCTCTAAAAAAACCCAGTTCCCTCTCTTCCTCCTGGTGGTGGTGGGGGGGGGTCCCCTCTCTTTGGTAAGACTTGTTTCCCCTGCAAGATCACAAATCCTTCTCGGGATCTCTGAGGCTCCTTCCTTCAGGGCCTCACCTGTAATCTGGGTCCGGCGGGTTGAAGACAGCGCTACCCTTCCTGGGCAATGAGGAAGGGCGGACCGGGGGTCCCTGGGCGCCTCCGGGATCCCAGACAAGTGTCACCGGGGAGACGCGGCCGCCCTTCGCGCCCGGTGGTTTCGGGGAGGGGCCACTGGGCAGTTTCCAAGGGTCTAGAAATGCAATTCGCCGGGCCCGGCAAGGTCGCCCGCCTGGGAGCGCGCCCGGGGGCGCAAAGAGGGGGTGACTGGTGGAGAAGCGGAAGCCCCGGGCGCACAAAGAGGTCCAGGCCCGGCGGGTTCCCCGCCCTTGACCTTGGGTCTCCGCCTCCATCCATCTCCGCCCGCAGCCCGGGAAGGGGGCTGGCGCGGAGCCAGGGGCGTGCACGCAGGGCTGAGGCTGGGCAGGGGCCGCCCAGGGGAAGGGGCAGGGAAAACAGACTCCTGGGCTGCGGAGTGCGGCGAGGAAACCTGCATTCCCGCTCCAGCGGGGGCCGTTCCAGGGACCACTACGATAACTGGGAGCCCCAGCCCCCCAAAACAAAAGTTGCACGGAAGCATGTCGGGCGCCCCCTCCTCGCATCTAGCCCTTTGACTCGCCCACTCCACGCCTTCCTCGGACCCGGGCCGAGAGGGGGAGGGGAGATATCAGAGGAGGAAGAAAGAAGCGCGCCTTCGCGGGAAGGCCAGACGCGGGCAGGGTTCGCTGCGCCTCCGCCCGCCCCTCGCCGCCCCGCTTGGGCAGCTGGCCCATTAAGCCCCGAATTATGCATGGTCCTGGAGCCCTCTCAGGACTCCCGCCCTGGAAGGCACAATCAACATGCGCGTAGGGGAGAGAGGGAAGGAGGTGGCCTATGGGTACAGGGCCGCCGCGCGCCCTGGGCGCAAGCTGGCCGGGCCAGCGGTCGGGCGGGGACCAGGCGCGCCCCAAAGCCCGGGGTCCCTCGAATGAAAAGCTGGCAAGTCGGAAAAGGAACAGCCGCAGGGAAGGCCCCCGGCACAATAGTCAAGTGGCCCGAGTGTCGGCAGCACACAGGTCCGGGAAGTGCCAGGGTTCAGCCATCGGCCTGGTGGAAGGCCACTGTGTGCTCTGGCTGGGCGATTAAGGGGCGCTAAAGGACCCCAACCTCTCGGCCGCCGGGAGGGCGGGGCCTAACGTCCCATGCGGACAGGGCAAGAGCTGTCCCTGCCCCTCTCGCGGGCAGCGGGGAGTGGGCCTGGCCTTGGGGAGCGCAAGGGGCCAGGTGTGAGAAGCGGGTGCCGGAGGCGAGGGTGATAAGAGTCTTGCAAGTTGCGATCGTCGGAGCACAGGGGAAGTTGCCTTGGTGGCACCTGGTTTCATGGGAGCCGGAGCAAAGGTTCAGTCGCAGGGTCCGGAGGATTTTGGTGCCCTCGGCCCTCCCACCCCGACAAGCACCCCCCCCCCCGCTGCAGAGCGCCCCGCGGTCCCGTGTCCCGCCTCCCCACCGCGCGCCGCTTTCCGCGTTCCAGACTGCCTCGCTGCGGTCCGCAGGCCCAGACCCCGGAGTGTGGACTTTGTTTGCAGCCTGGGGACTTGTCTGTTTATGGAAATGACTTCTCTCTCTTTCCTCGTCTCCCCAAAGCAGAGGCCAGGTCAGGAAAATTACATACTTCTTTTTCCCAGCGAATAAAGTCGCCTCGTTTGCAGGGAAAGTTTTACAAGCCAATGATGCAGGGCAAGACCGCACTGTTTAGGTTTCTTAATTGGCTGGCTTTGAACTCGTGGTGGAAGGGGGAAAGAATCCGCCCAGGCCCCAAGGGAGAGCTTAGTTATGAGGGTCTACAACTCCAGCGCTTGTAGGTTGCTGGAGGTGGGAAGGGGTCATGAAAGGTTTGTTTTACTTCCTTCTTCAGGGAGAAGATGCCAGACCCTTGCTGTCAGGTGGAGTCCAGAGAAGACAAGCAGACCCTGGTCCCTATGCCCAAAAGAGGACCCCTGCAGCCCTTGGTTAGGAGGCTACACTCTCCAGAAGGCCCAGTCTGCCCTGAAAACGACTAGGCAGTACACTTTCAGGGATGACTTGGGCTTCTGAAGTCAGCAGAGGGCTGTGCTCTCTGGCTGCTGTGTAGGACTGGACAGATGTCCAACACTTGGGGCACTATGCCAGCCCTTGCCACCTTGGGGTCACCTTGGGTGGGTGCTGACCCAACAACCTGGATGCTGCACCTTTGAGGCTGTATTCACACTGACCAGAAAGTCATGGAAGCAGCCGGTTCCCTGGGACAAGCGCCCTTGATCAAACATCCTTGGCTTGCAGAGGGCTGTCCAGGGCTGGTGCTTCTGAAGAGCTGCCTTCTCTCTATGCCAGAGTGCAGAGTCTGACTTTTCACCTCCAACAGATTTTATGGCTATTTTTCCACCTAAAGGAGCCTAGGGCCCAGTCCACCGCAGTTGCAGGCAGTTTTCCGGTACCTGCAGCTCTGCACGTGGTTCCATCGCTCTCTTTCCCAGCCTCTCTCCACATCCTGGCTCCCTGAGCACAGGCACCTCCTTTCTGAGCACTCAGGGACCTCCAGAGCGGAGCCAGGAAGCCAGCAGTGGGGCTCCAAGGAAACCCACTTAAAATTTAAAAAAAAAAAAAAAAAAAAAAAAGCCTCTGGCAACTCGCTTTCTGCAACAGGCCTCCTCTGCTGGGTCTAGCTGCCCTGACCACACCCTGCCTCTGGAGTCCCTACTCCCTGCCCTTCCCTAGGTCACCAGCCACTGCCTAGCAGCGTCTGGGCCAGGGTGGGTTCAGATTTTTGGAGCCTGAGGTTTATACAACTCTGGGGACCCTTTTCATCAAAACAAAAACAAAAAACAAAACCACAGAGCTGCATCATTAGGGACAGGCCTGGGCCCAGGAGGGGCCTTGAGCTAAAACTCAACGTGCAGGGAGTACTGAAATCTTCATAGCTGTTCCAACCTCACGGGGCAGAAGGACCCGGATGACCCTTTCTTCTACTAGTTTTCACTGCCAGCCATGATTCTCCAGCGAAAACTTACTTCCCACACCCCACATGTGAAAACTGAGTTAAGTCAGGGCTGCTCGACTGGAGGGGATTTAGGTGGGAAGCTGTGGTCTACCACCCCCAGCCACCAGCATGGCCCTTAGCACACTTCAGCTCAGGAGCTCAGGCCCAGAAAGGGACAGGGCCCACTCAAGGCCACATAGCATGTCAGCCACAGGATGAGGCCTCAGGCCACAGTCCACCACACCTACCCCTCCCTGCAGCCCAACAGGCCACCTGCCTGTTACCACCCCACTGGACAGGGGCAGATCCTCCCAAGATGCACAGCCAGGAGTCCACAGACATGTATGGGACAGGTGGGGCCACCATCCCTGCTCTTTCACCCCACTGTAGTCCCCAGTGCCCATGATGGGAGCAAAAGGGGCCTGCACCAGCCACATTAAAGGACGACAGGATCCTGCAGAGGCTGAGCTGCTGGGAGATGACTATAGCCCAGAGAAGACCCAGCGCCTTCCTGGGAAGTTGGGAGCCTCGTTCTGGGCATCATGGAGCCACCATCTCTTGTGGTGACTGTGATAGCACTTAGCTGCCCTAGGTCACAGGTATGTCCTCTACAAAATGAAAGCACTTTCTGATTCACCACCTTTGTAGAGCTGATGGGAACGCAGGATGAAATGTGACCACGGGCAGTCCCAGGTTGCTACAGTGAAGAGCCGACTGTGGGAGTTGACACCTTGGGCCCCTACTCACCACTGTGTGACCTTGGGCAAATAACTGAACATCTCTGTGCTTCAGTTTCCTCTTCTGTGAAGTGGGGTTCCTATAAGCACCTACTTCATGAGGCCGTAGGGAGGACTAAATCAGTTAATCTTTGCACAGCCCTTAGAACAGTGACTGGCACATCCTAAGCTCCAAAAATCCAAGTAGGAAAAACTCCATCTCTTTGCTTCCCCAGTGCAAAGGTGACCCCAAGGACAAAAGGTGGCAGCCAGGCTGCCTGTTTTTACAGATTACCAACACAAAGCCTGCTCCTAACAGATTCTAGAGCTGGTGCTACACGTTAGCCAGACACGAACATTAGCAACAGCGAACAAAAACAAAACTGTTGAGTGCGTAATAAAAAATTGAAGGCAACTGCTAACTATGTATTGTCAAATAAAACCCTAACAACAATAACCAGGAGGCTGGGCGCTGGTCAAGTTCTCCCCCGGGAGCCCAGCTGTCTTCCTCTCTCACTCTGCCCTTGCTCTCCTTCCTCCTGACTATGGACTGCTGCTGGGATGTGGAACCACCTGTGTAAATCAGTGAGTCAGGTCTCACACCCAAAAGAGGGGAGGAAAAGCCACCCTTCCAGCTGACCCACATTTTCTCCCTTTTTTTTTAATTCAAAAAAAAAGAAGAAAAAAAGATTTTTTTTTTTCTACTACAACTCAGCGCTAAAGTCAAGTGGTGTCCCTGCTGAGGTCCTCTGCTCTGGTTTGTAGCCTCAGAGCCCAACCCTGGGACCAGCAGTAGGTGCTCCCCTTCCCCCATAGATGGCCAGTCTCAAGCCCCAGGGCTCAAGTAGAGATGGAGGAGTAGCAGCAAGATCCTCCCTGCTGACCAGGAGGCCAGGTGCTTCTCTGCATCCCACCAGTGGCTCTCTATTATTAAAAACAGTTAAAAACCACAGGGTCCTATTTTATGTCTGCATTGTCTAAAACAGACCTTGTAGCAAGCCTACAGATGAGAGCTCCAGTCTCCTATGCTGATTTAGGGAGGTGAATGATTAACTGGCAGACATACAAGCAACTGGCCGACAAACCCCAAATTCCACAAAATAAAACAATTTGTATGGGGGGGGAGGTGCAACGATGAATACAGAATAAAACAAATGATTTGCATGTGTGAGAAAAAAATCCAGCCCAGGCCCACATGAATTAATATTTTATTGCTCTCCTTGCTGCCACCCACCTCTTCAAAACCTTCACCAAACAGGGAAGTATATGGGGATGCCACAGGCCAGGGCAAGATTTCTGGGGACCTGAGGATTCCTTCCGGTATCCACAGAGGTTGTGTCTGGGATGGGCTGCAAGGGCCACCCCAGATGGGGTCCGGGGGTAGTGCCCACCACCACTGGCTCTGCCAACCAGGCAGCCAGAGCTCCTCTCCCTAGAAGTCTCCTATCCCAGGTCACCCAAGAAGGCCAGGCAGATTCAGATCTGACTCCCCTTTGCTGTGTGGCCCTGGGCAAGTCTTTAACCCTCTCAAAGCCCAAATTAGATGTAGGGCTAGAAACATGTACCTCAAGGTTAAGAGAGTAAGTGAGCTACACCAGGAAACACACCTGGCACAGCGAGGAGCACCAGTAGAACGCTGCCTCCTCCATGTCACCGACGCCCACTGAGCCCCATGGTCAGCCTGCCAGCCAGCAGGGCCCGCCCCCACCTCGCCCAGGGCCACGTCCCTCGACAGTCGCTGCCAGTGCAGACAGAACTAATAATTAGCTGTCATGATTTAATAATAAAAAGAGATAATCCATGCCACAACGCACATGGATTTAACTAATCTTAATTTGGAGGGAAAATAACAACTCCAAACAGATCAAACGCGAGTTTTTCAAGACAACCTGTGAGTGGGGTTTATCTCCAGCTTCCAGCACAAGCAAGTTATTTAGTTTCTTCCACTGACCAAGCTAATAATTTTTCCCATTTACTCTTATTTTTTTTTTAAAGTCTGAAGCAAAAATTCTCAGAGCAGCGTGTAGATCCTGAGGCTCGCCAGAAGACCTCTCCAGCAAATCCCACTTAGCCATGGTCACTGGGACCACAATCCTGCTAGAACAGGGCTCCTCCTTGGCCATTCCCAGGTTCTAAAGGAAGACAAATAGGGCAGGGACATCTCGGCTACCACCTCCCAGCTCAGGGGACCTGCCACTGCCTGTCACTTGCTGCCTCTCTTTGTACTTCTCCAGAAAACTGTCACTCGGGTTTTGGGGGCAGGAGAGGAACACAAGCAAAGCTGTGAGTGACAGCGGTGCGCTCCCCATTGCAGCTTCTTTTGGTTAAGGAAGAGCTGATGATAACCGGGGCACCCCCTCCCTGTGCCATCGAATGGCAGTGCTAAGGAGGTGTCTGGAAGAAACTGCTTAGAGAGAAGTCCCGGGGAGCTCTTCAAGGTTCTGACCGAGAAAAGCAAGTCCCTGAATGCTGCCGAGGAAAGTTCGGCTTTCTCGAAGTGACCTTGTCTTGGTCAGCTGCCTCCAGCTTGAGGCTATACTAGGGGGTGTTTTCTGTGCCCCCCTCATTTGGGCCTCTGCCTAACACTGAAGAGTAGGTGAGGTGTCTCGCTTGGGTGGCCAGCAGGAGTGAGGACACTAGGACTCAACCCAGGAGATGCCAAGGCCCCAGCCTCTCCCCAGGGTGAGCTATCAGCACAGAGCCATCACTGTGTGACAGAAATGTCACAAAAGGCAGAGGGTGGATGTGAACCGTGGTCAACCTCATTCTGCTGTTGTTTCTGATCGTGAAATTCTCCCAACCCAAACAGAGAGCCCAATTCCACTCAGGCTACTCCAAAAGCCCAAAGTATGTTGGAGTTGGGGACAGCAGACACCCGGAAGGAGCTTATGTGTGCAACACACATAACACCCACGTTTACCAGACACATGTTGTAAACACCCCAATCATCGTTGGGCAGGTGGCACATGCCTGCAATCCCAGCAACTCGAGCGACTGAGGCAGGAGGATCACAAATGCAAAGCCATCTTGGGCAACTAAGCAAGACCCTGCCTCAAAATTGTCATTTAAAAAGTGGTTCTAGGAATGTAGAGGTAGAGCACCCCTGGCTTCGAACCCCAGTACCACCAAAAAAAAAAAATCAGCCAATTATTAAGTACATGCACAGACAAGGAAACCGAGGCTAAGAGGTCAAGTCACATGGTGGATACTGGCGGGAGCAGGGTGAGATTCAGACTCGGGCTGGGTTCTTTCCCACATGCTGCACACGGCCTTCAAACCCCAAACACGCCAACCTCCTCAAAGCGCCCATCCCGAGAGCTGCTCTGTGATTTCTGCTCTCTGCCAGACCCAGGGTCCAGGGGGCTCCTGTCTGCCCGCCACACATGGATCCTGTGCTCCACTAGGAACCCAATGGAGGCAGGGGGGAGCCGTAGGAAGGGGCCTAAGGATGCCCGGACTCCCAAGTGCACAGTCGTTGGTGCAGGCACCTGGACGTCCTATCAGACCTCTAGGCCAAAGACAGAAGCTCTGAAAAACTCCACCCGCTGCCCTCAGGTGGACCTGGAAACACACAGCCAAGGGCCCCACTGCCCACAGACAGCGCTGGAGAGCAGGCCCCAACCAACCTCCCCAGTAGTCATGGACAGGACTGTGACCCGCTCCCTCTGGGTCGTGCTCCCCACAGTGACATCCTCCCCCTCCCCTGGGGCCTCTTCATCTCAGGAGCCTGGATGTCCAGAAACCTCCTCCCTCACCTTCCCACCTTCTTCTCTACCTTGACAGAAAAAAGAAAAGAGGTTGGGGGTGGAGGAGGAACAGCGGCATCTCTCCTACCCATCTCTAGAGTGACAGTTCCAAGGAAAGGTTGACACGTGGTCCTCACCCTAATGCAAAGACTGACCAAGCTCCAAGGCAGTCTGCCCCCTGGAGCCTTGAGAACAGGAGGGTTCCCACATATTTAGGCCAGCCCTTCTATCCATCTCCAGGGTGCTTCTAGAAGCATCTGGCAGAGAGGCAAGCCTGGGGCCTGTCTGGCAAAGCAAAAACTGAGGGCCTCAACATGGGGCCATCTCACCTTAGCCTTGACCGTGCTGGGTGGCCAAAGCCAGCGGTAGAATCCCAAGAATTAACTGTCACTGCTTGCCAGCACCTGGCCAGGGCCAGTGAGGCCATGGGGAAACAGCCGGACATGAAGCGACTGGAGGATCCCCTTGCAGCCATGGCCTGGAGGCAGGAGCCCGAGAGGCCCGGCGAGGCCAGCATGTCAGGGGCCTGGGCAGCAGCTGTGTGGGTTTCAGAAAGCCCAGGCGGAGAAGCGCCCATGATTCCTAGTTCCACTCTTAAAATGTAAAGACTCAATTATCTTTGAGCAGCTTGCTTTACACATGAATTGACACATTTATTTTACAATAAATAACTGAAAGTTATCTGTGTTTCCTTTACTGTTAATCTACACAGAGAAATAATAAACAGGGCTTGTCTTCAAAAAACGCAACGACTGCAGTCCTCAGAATTCAATTAAGCTAAAATAATTAATGCTCCCACCATATTAAATTACTTTATACATTTGAGCCACTGAAGTTTTATTCTTTAATCTTTCGTTTTTATTAAATAAAAAAAAAAGGATCGAAAGGAAAAGTTGGTACCAAAGTAGGGAGGGAATGGGAAAAACGGGGACTAGAAAGGATGGGCTGTTAAAATGGAATGGTCGTCGTCGGCAGCTGACACTGCATGTAGGCTGTGGTGTGCCTTTGATTAAAATAACATTTTAAATGCTTTGAACAAACATATCTCTTTAGACTTCTGAGGGATTATTTTACATCTTTCTTCTAAAATGAAGAAATCCATTCATCCTGTTGCTGAACAGAAAGGCCAAGAATATCTTTCGTCACACATAAAATAAAAACACTGTATCCTGCTACAATATTACACCCAAAGAATGGGGGGAAATGGAGTGCAGGAGGGGCCGAAGGTGTGGACAAAGATCCTTGGCGAGTAGCCTTGCCTTGCATGGAATCACGTTTCGTCACTTTCTTAAACAAGCCCCCAGGAGGACCCACAGACTCTTCTTGGGAAACACCTTCAGCGTGAAATGAGAATTCAGGTGTTTGGGGGCAAAAGCTGCAGACCATGAATTGGAACATAAATGGGGGCCTCAGCAGAGGCTACCCCTGGAAAGTCCATGAATGCTGATGTTGGGTGTTTATCCACTGCAGGAAACTGTCCCTTGAGCACAGACACACAACCAAGGCACCCAGCACCTCTCTCTCCTGACGGCTCTATCCCTTGCCTCTGGGAAGGAGTATGTGGCCTCAGGCTAGGGCACCCACCAGGAGGCAGGCGCAGAGGCCAGCCTGGATAGGCAGGAATCTGCATAGCATCTCAATGACCCCATGCTGCAGGAGGCCAAAGTCAGAACTGGAACTGCGGTGGAGACACGCTTGCTGAATAGCCCCAGCAGCTCCTAGGTAACAGGAGGTCCCTGCCACTCCCATCTCTCTCACCTCCTAGGAGCATCCAAAGCCCCAGTCCCTTCTGTGCCCGGTTTAGTCTCCAAGACCACAACACCATGGGGATGTAGCCAGCCATCTACTTGCATGCTGCCGAGCCAAAGGGGACCCCTCGGAGAAAAGTTGCACTGGCAAAGCATTTATGAAGTTCCTGCTCATTTAATCCTCGTGCTAGGCCTGCTGGGATATCATGCCTCCTTGCCAGATGGGGAAAGGGAGGCCCAAGCTCAAGAAGTGGCCAGCCCAAAGTCAACCAGCAGGATTTGAACCCTTATCTGCATAAACTCTGATGCCTATACTAATTTGGGACAGGCTGCTACTTTTAGGGAACACAGCCAGAACAGGGACCCTGTCTCCTTCAGACTTCCTGGGCTTAGAAGTGTAAACCAGAAGCAAACACCATTTTGCACGCAGAGGAGCAGCTCCCCAAGGGAGACCAGTGTGCCATGGTGTGGCCAGGAGGCAGGACTTAGTGCAAAGTCACCTGGATGAGTACACCTTGCTGGAGAACGCAGGCAAAGCCCCATTCCTGTTCTGTAGGTGGTGAGACCAGCTGTCCAGGTTAGCCAAGTGGCAAGTCCACCCGCTCCCAGGGGCATATGCTCCAGCGAGTTCCCACACCTCCTCTTCCCAGCCTCAGAGCTCAGTGGGAGATGAGTGCCCCCATCCACAGAAGCCTACCAGGCACTTCCACTTGCACCATGTCCTCAATGGTCACAACTGTCCAGCTCCACAACCAGGCTCTGAGCCACGATCACCAGCAAAGGGTGGGCCAAGCAGACTTCCAAATTTCCATTCTGTGCTTATGGCCATGTCTGGGTAGGGTCCCCTCGCCAAAAGCAAAGTGCCTGGTATAGGCCACAAGGGCATCCCTGAGCCCCAGGCCTGTCTCCTCCAGAGCATCACCTGGATGGTGGGCCCTCAGAGAAGGGGAGCTTCAGCTGGTGGCCGCCAGGCCATCCTGGAAGCCCCCAGACCTCCCCCAGCACCAGCTCTCTCAGACCAAGGGCATGGGACCCGGGAGGAGGCCTCAGCAGCAACCAGGTGAGCGCGATGTTCCCATACCTGCAATGTTCTCCTGCTTGGGGCAGATGCCTTTCGTGGGCGAGAGCAGGTGGTCATCTTCATCGGGGGTGACCTGGATCCCGATCTCTACCGGCTCGGACACTTTCCTGAGCTCGGAGCGTGAAGGTGGCGGGCTGCCTTTGTCCAGGCCTTTGTCATAGCAGGCACCCAGGCTACCGCCACACTGCTTCTTCTTGTGCTCTATAAAAACCAGGATGTCCCCCAGGGGGAAGTTCATCTGACACTGGCCACAGGTGAGCAGGTCAGGGTCGGGGCCACCCACCATCAGCCCCAGGCCGCTCGGCTCCTCTATCTCCAGACCCTCGTCTTCCTCGAGGATGGCGGCCTCCACATGGTCAGCCTCTGCTGGAGACAGAAAGGAGACAGGGGAGGGGCAGAGAAGACAGAGATGGGCTTAGGCGATCACAAGCACCCAACGCTCCTTCCAACCCTTCCCCACCGAGAAGCAGGCACCCTCTGCTGCTGGCCGTAGGCGCTCACCATGCCCCAGTGGACAGGAAGCCCCAGAGGTCATCGCATAGGTAGTGCTGGGTTTTCTGCCCATTTTCCCTAGACACCACATACAAACACACATGTTTACACACATCCAGTATCAGCTGGAGAACTTTCCCTAACCTCAGAGCATCACCTGGGGCGCTTTGAAATATCCTGATGTCCAGGCGGTCGCACCCCTGACCATCACATTGGAGACCAAACATCAGCATCTTTTAAGACTCCCCGGGGTAAATCGACAGGCAGCCAGAGCTGGGAACCGGAGAGCCAGAGTCCTGTCACCCTGTTGAGCTGGAACTGCCAGCCCTCCCCTGCCCAAGGCGCTCATTCACGTTCAGGTCCTCCCCATTCATTCAGGACATGTGCACATTCCTCTACCTGCGTCCTGGCCTCGCACCAAACTAGAAACAGAAACCCAGACGAGCGTCGGAGGGCCGGGCCTTGGAAGAGAAAGAAGCCCACATGCTCAGAAAGCAACAAGTGAGTGCCGGGTTCCAGAAACTAAGGAACCAAGGTGGGCCAGCACAGGGGAGCGGGCTTCTGCTCCCACTCAGACCCATTCCTCAGTCCAATTCCCAGCACTCTTTTTTTTTTGGTTGGTTTTATTTCTCAGAAATAGAAAAGAAAAAAAATTATTTTCTTCAGACTCCAAAAGCATTTCTTGGCAGATATCAAACCACATTTTCAATGGGCTATATTTCTATATTTCTTAGCAATCCCTTTGGTTGGCACTGTTGTTTTGTAAGGAGCAGAGGACCCAAATATCTCGAAGCTAATAAATGCCTTAAAACTCAGCCACCCTCTCAAGGGAAAACTGGAGCAGTCCACAGCTGAAAGTGTCATAAATAAAGGGAAATGGTGACAGGGAGGTTTCAGATTCCCCCAGGGGCTGAGCAGGCCAGGCCTGGAATGTTCTGAGAGCAAATGTCGGGTTCTGATAGGAAGGAGGCACAAGTGGCAGGGTCTTCAGAGAAACCAGGGGCAGCCAAAGGTCTGAAACCCGAGGAGAAGGTACATTTTAAGCAGTATGGTATTTAGGATAATGAAAACCACAGAAGAACAGAGAGAAGAAAGGGAAGGGGGGCAGATGCACTCCGTGGCAGTGAGGTACGTACGGGCCAGAGCCCAAAAAACAGATAATTTAAGGAAAAAATTCTGTGGCATCTTCCATCCTCTTCTAAATCACTGCTCTGTCGCTTCTGAGCACAGGCTTGCTCAGGGCCTGGGAGAGCCCATGTGGAAAGTCGAACACACAACGTGGGGCTCATGACGTCGACTGTGCCCCGGGCACGTATGGTCTATGCCTGGACGGGGAGAGGAACAGGTATCGCCGAGCAGGGAACTCACAAGGTGAGATCCTCCCTGTGAGTACAGAAAAGCAGAAAGGGCCCTCGAAGAATTAAATGTCGAAATTCGTCAGAAAAGTAGCAGCGCAAAAAAACACCCCACAGACGAGGAAATCCTAAATCTGCCGTCTGCAGGCCTCGAACAAAAAGATCCGAGGAGGTAAAGAAACAGGGCTCACAAAGCCGGACCGGAGACCATTAATTACACTTTCAAAAAGAAATCGGAGTTTGCTTAAAAAGGAGTTTGGAGACAATGCTACATAATTAATTTACCAATTTATTTTATGAAAAGATGCTTTGCTATGGTTCAAATGTAATCACAAGCTTCCCGCTGAACGGTGGTTGGAGGGAGAGCCTGGAAGCCTGCGAACGGTTTGTCAGGACGTAAAAGGTAATTATTCGGTGCCTCTTTTCCCTTTAATGATCTAACATTGAGCAATACTGTTTATATTGAAAAGCTCCCACCTTTAATTACCAATTACATATACATAATTTCAGAGCCAAAGGAGAGGGCTGTGAAAACAGTTCTTTAGAAATATAAGGATGTATTGTGCGCCATTTCTAGAGAAGGAGCGCTAATAAATGGGAGGAGGATGTCAAAATATTGTTTTGTTAAAAAGAGAGAGAGGGAGAGAGAAAGGCACAAAGGAAATGAGCTGAAATGCAAAAAAAAAAAAAAGGACAAAATGAAATTGAGAATTCAAACGAAACAGGGGCAAGGGGGTACCTGGTTCCGTTCTAAATGCCACCCCTGAGCAGCCCTGGATAACAAGAACGACACATCCACACTCCCAACGTGGTCACCCTTGCTAAAAGCCAGGAGCCCCTTTTTGCCTTCTAATTGACTCTTCAAGCTGACTTTTTTATTGTTTTTCTCTGAATATTTGGAGCCCCGTCCATCCTCCTGGGCAGGCGTTCCAGCAATCACAAAGGGCTCCTCTCTGCTAGGAAGGGTTAGGCTACACATGCATTTTCTAATTCAGAAGAAACACAGGCAAATTTAAAAATTACCAAAGGTCACACAGGCCCCTCCTTCTTCTGCCAAGATTCCCACCAGCACTTTCTCTCTCTCTCTCTCTCTCTCTCTCTCTCTCTTTGTAACATCTGGTGCCCCTTCCTTGCTCTGACAGTCAGTGTGCTCATGAAGCAAGCCCTGTGAGCCCTAGTAATTGAGTTTGAAGGTCTCCAGCACTGTAGACTGTACTGCAGTCCCAATTTCTGTGTTAAGTCCCTTTGCAGCCAACCAACCCGGGAAGCCAGGCCCTGCACGCATCCCACAGGCAGCCCCAGGCCTATCCAGGGCTCCAGGCTCAGTTCTGAACTTGAGTCTCCATCCTTAATCTGGACCCAACTCACTGCCTCTAAAGTAGTTGGGAGGAAAAAAGGAACCGGGGGAAAAAAAACAAAAAAACAAAAAACAACTCTCCTCGCCCTCCCACTTCCAGCCTTGAAAGTAAACTCCCAAGGTGACAGCGTGTCCACTCCTCTCCCTACCCCCAGGCTGTGGGGCACTGAGCTCCTGCATGTGACACTTGGAGGGAGGTGGCAAGGTTGCCCCCAGCGTTCAGGTAGCACAGTCCCCTGGACACCACCACCACCCCACTTGTGAACCAAAGCAGGTGGCCAAGGCAGCGCACAGGCCTGGTGCTGAGGCTCAGGGCCTGCAGTGACACCCCAAAGACTGTGGTTTCGTTTCCGCTGGCAGGCGGATACCGGGCCAGGCGTGTAGGGCGTGTGTGTGTGTGTGTGTGTGTGTGAGTGAGGGGGGTGCAGGGTGCCTGTGTGTGCCTTCTCAGAACTGTATCAATAATGAAAGAAATAAAAGAAGAAAGAGCCACTCAGCCAAGCCCTGAGAGGAAGCAGGTGAGAAAGCCCTTGGTCCTTCAGGACCCTCCTGCTCTGTCCTGTGGACACCGGACTCGCAGCCCTGCACCACCTCAGAGGACCAGGCCCCTGCCCTGGCAGGCACAGGATCCAAACTGCCAGAGAGGAGAAAGCACCAGGAAAGAGACAAAAGCAGCCCTTTGAATCCCCAAACCCCACAGACCAGTCCCTCCTTGCAGTCACATTCAGCAAAGTCAGGCTTAAAAACTAAGGCAAGGATAAGGCCTCCCTAGCCAGGTTAGAGGTGCTTTCATGAAGTTCCCCAAGTGTCAGGCAGCCCTGCAAAATATTACTGCTCTCAATGTACTATGAGCCAAATAAAGTAGAGCAATTGCTACAACGATTGACTCATTAGGACGAAAAAATGAATGGATACAAACAGGCTCAAATGTCAGATATCAGAGGGCTGCCGGCTTCCGAGCTCAGCCCGAGTGCACCAACAAACATACATTTCCACAGGCATGCACGCACGCACACACACACACACAGTTAGATTTTCTTTTACAACAAAACCACATTTTATTTACAAGACCAGCCTCCTCCCAGCTGCTAAACACATTTAGCAGCAATGAAATCAGGCTTCACAAATAATAATGGGCATCGTTGTTAAGTGGTGGGGGAAGCACTTGATCCCAAGACAAACTTCCCCATGTCACAGCTCTGCCGGGAAGGAATTTGGGGCAGAAGGCAGCAATGGAAAGGCATGGCTAACGCAGGCCCAGCCAAGCAGCTGCTAGCACTCTGCAAGGCCTTACCTGGTGGCTGCTTTCCCCATAAGCAGGACTCCAAGGGCCCCGCCCGCCCGGGTCCATCTCTAACAACCTCCCTTCTACCTGCCCTACAGGGAATTCCAGACGAGAGGCCGGCCACTTGCTGTCCCCAGAGACAGGGAGTGTGCGCGGCTACATACATGTAGGCACGCGCGGGCACACATACACACACACACACAGGTACACTGCTCACACACAGCTCATGTGCTCCCGTTCCCCCTCACTGTGTCCATTCAAATCCAAATTTCTGCCTTTAATGGCTAAGCCACAGTTCAGAAGAAATATATGCAGAATTATTGTTTTGGTGATGGGGACTGAGGAGGGTGCGGGGAAGAGATGCTCTTAAAACCCAGTGCCACCAACGTCACAGCCGCCATCATGATGTGCACTCGTGTTTACAGATGTTCACATCCTTCGCCCGAGCTCTGCTCTGAGGAGACTTTGCACCTGCTTCCTACGAAGTCACAGCCTTTGCTAGCAAGCCCTTGCTTACCAATAATCTGCGAAGGGATCTTTTTATTCTCTTCCCCTCGAACGTTCGGGGAGGGGCTGAGACTCCAGGCGACACTGAAACACCACCAACGCAAGCATGCGACAGAGCACAACACTTTCGGAGCTGCCATCAAGTTTTAATTTATTGGATCCAAGGGAAAATAACAATCATGGGGAGGGGCAAGGAGACGGGAGGATGGGAGAGAGCAGGAATCAATTCTTGGTGGAGAAAATAATCTATGACGAGATGATGCTTAAAGGCAGGACAAGAGATTTTATGAAGTTCTCCCAACTGAGGGAATGATGAAGTGCCGCCAGAGGCGGAGATGGAGACAGAGGCGTGTTAGGAAGGACGTGGGCACAGGGCCACGCAGGGTTAGGGAGCAGCTGCAGGGCTGGCCAGGCAGGGTCTGCATCAGGAAGCCTTCTGTGCCCTCACCACCCTCAGCAGACCTGCAACCTGCTCCAGGTGTCACAGTCCTGCACCTTCCTGAGACCCTCCAAAGGCTACATCCATGCACACCAAGGCCACCACCCCGTCTGCTCCAAGCCAAACACAGCACATGCCTCAAAGGAAAATTTTCTCCATTTCTAACATCTGGGAGGAAGACAGAAGGAAGGCAGCCGGTGCAAAACGTGGTCACCAACGTGGGTGGTATGGGTCCCTCTTCTGGAAGGATGACCAGGCTCCTGGTGACCCAGCTGGAGAGGGAAGTGGGGATTCCTGATCAGTTAAGAGGCACTGGCTCCCGGGAGAAAGGCCCTCACTCACACTGCCATGGTGGACAGACCGTATAGGGCGCAAGGGAGAACCCCAAGCATACAGACTGCCCTGCCAAGCTCTGGCCTAGTTTTGGGAAACTTGGCCAGATTAAGAACAGTTCCCTGCTAAATACTCGGAGTTGTTCTACAGGCTTAGTCCAGCCTCCTCCCCTGCCACCCCTGCACATACTTGTCCAGAACCCCAAAAATTGAGCTCAGGAATCCGGGTCTCATTAACCCTAGAGCAGAAAAGGAGCAAACAGATATTAGATTCCACATCCAGAGTATTCACAGATCACGGCCATTACTAAAAGGTTACAATGACGAAAGTTAAATCCACAGCACCAAAGAACGCAGTGTTCTATGTTTTGATAAATAAAAAGCTGCCTTAAAGAGGAAAAAACAATTTACTGTTATAGGAAACCTTAACACGTTCTTCTCTAAAACTGCAAATGCCTTAAATCTTCAGAGCCGCAATGGGGCTCAGAATGATGTGGTAGAAAAGCATTCTTCGTGGGCAAATGAAGAGATTTGTTTCATTTAGCGTTATGCTTTTTCAAAGGTGCCAGCAGTAAAATGGACTTCCATAGGGTGCCCTGGACCTAGGCTTTGGCTGGAAGAATTCAGATTCTCAGAGCCCAACAGCAATATCATAAGGGCCGGAGCTGCTTCCAACATCTCGTTCCCGAGGTAGAAATTTAAACATGACCCCTTTTTAAAAAAATTCTTAGCAGTGCATCCGTTTGAAGCACATGTTAATCACAATAACACTGGCATTCAACTTTCCTGAGTCAGCTCTGCATGTTAGAAGACTCATTAGAATGTTTCACAAATGTATTTGTATTTCAGCAGTTCAGTAGAAGGGGGTCATAAAAAAGTGATGGAAAAACAGAGGATTTTTTTTTTTTTCTCTTTTTACTTTGAAGTTACTTAATTTTGTGTGGTCTGGGATTTCATTACAGTAAAATAGCTCGGGCTGGTTAATTCAACACCCAGGCAAATTATCAGCTGCCACAGAGAAAGAAAAAGGAATGAATTTCTAGAATTTCAGCAACTACACAGAAGACTTGCGTATGTCAAAATGCCGTGCCAAAGTCCCCATGAATGTAGCACCGTTCATCAAACTGTGATCTAGTGTCACTTTTGCCGGTAAAAGCGAAGCCATTCTGCTCATCCCCTTCACCGGCTTATGAAGAGGACACAAGAAGTGTGTCCCTCTGTTTCCATGTGTCTCCAAATAGCCTGCTCTCACTGGTTTTCTTACCCGCCCTGGGAAAACCTACTGCCCAAGGGAGGCAGTAAACAAACGGCTTTCTTAGGGGCAGGGGACAAAATGTGAACAGATCTCACCAATGTTTGGCTCCTTGGGGCCAGAAGGCAGATTTGTGGGATCGGGGAGCAGGGTACAGACAGAACACACAAGACCCCAGGTTGGATCGTGTACGGAAGCAGACAGTATTGCAAAGTGACAAACCCATGCTCAGAGCAGCTAGATGGCACTGGCTTTCATTCCTGAGACAGGCATCCCTGGCATTGTATCCCCTCCCCATTACAAAATACATAAGTGTGCCTACAACTAGCTCCATCTTCAGAGAAGGTCGCTCAGCCACTTTCAATGATTTGGCCGTGCAGTGCACAGCACAGTCCCCTGAGAGCATTTATTTTCCCCTTGTCCTCCCCAGCTGCGACCCTAGCATTAACCCAGGAGACAAAGTCCTTAGAGAGTCTTGGCTAAAGGTGAGGCCCAACCAGGCCGCCAGAGGGTCCTTCCTTCAGCCCTCAGGAGATGAAGGGGAGAGTCCCCAGAGGGACAGACCCTCCCGTCTTTCCCCTCCCCCACACTGCTTTTTCATGCATCGTCATGTCTGTGGTCAGTGTTCGATCACAGCCCGCACAGCTCCCCCAGCTTCCCGGGCAAAGGACTGGGGATTTCTAAACTGAATTTTCTTAGCGGTCTTCTGCAGGTCGGAGGGCACTGCCTGGCCCAAGCCTGCAAGGTGACCACGGCTCTTCATATCTGAGTTGTCCGATGAGCTTGCTGTCGCTATAGGCTTACAACTGGCTCCATTCGAACGTTAAATGAAGTAGAGAGATCATGAGATAAATGGCTGGCCCTCTTTCTCCAGCCGATGACAGCGCTCGGCTTTTGTCTGACCTAATTTATCTCTCTTTCAGGTTAGAATAAAGCACTCTTTCCTGTTGCAGTACCTCTTCTGCTCATATACTGAACTCAAGTGTCAGACTCAGGCTGACTGTGCTGTCTGCAGATTTCTCGAGCTTGGAAAAGAAGACAGTTCAGACCTAGAAATCCCGTGACCAAAGCACACGTATTCCCCAGTACTAAATGACTTGTTTGGGGGGACAGTCTCATTAATGCCATCCAAAGGGTGAAAGGCATCCAAGGTGCAAGGTGCCCAGCTCTGGCAAGCACACACTCCTCCCAAATTTTTTAGCACATTATTTGAGTTGGCATTTGACATCTTTGGGAAATAGTGCTATTTACTTTAGTACAGGGGAACATTGCCTAATAAATGAACTTGAGAACTTGAGCTGAAAGGATTTCCATTCATCAAGCTGTTTTAGGTACAAAATTCCCAAAAGCAGTGATTCCCTGTGCTCCGGGATTGGTGACATGCAATACAGAAAGGGGCAGTATGCCTTACCCAAAATGATGTCCACTCTTCCCACACTCCCTGTCTGGATGGCAAATGCCTTAACAACAGAGCAAGATTTTCAGAATGTCAAGACCACAGACACAGCAGGGAAAATACACTCATTCAAAACAAAAAATTTTAATTGTTGGGGAAAAAAAAAGAAGAAAAGAAAATTAAAGAAAAAGAAAATGCCCCTTTCGCCAAGTAAAGGCTTGTAAATAAATGGCGATGGCTTGAAAATATATTTCTCAAACTTATATTCTCATTTTGTCCTGCGCGAATCTCTACAGGAAAATCAATATTACAACTTCACACTTAAGACGTTTTGCAGCAACCTAAACTGCTGCTGCGGATGGAAGCCCATTCCTAGCCATCGTAGCAGGGGCGCCCACCAGCCATGACACGGGCACCGAGCTCCCCCTAGCTGCCGAGCAGCGTCAGGCAAAGCGCAGCATTTCAGGTTTGCCATGAACCAAAAGCCAATTCCACTGAAAGTTTATTTTGGAAAGTATTTTTATCACAACAAGCAATACAGAATGCAAAGCCATCAAGATCCGAGATGCAAAGAGGCTACGTGAAGGCAGGTACAAGCCGTGTGACCTGTAAGACAGCCGGGAGCTCATTTCTGTTAAGACACTAGAAACTAGTGCACTCGCTCCTCATTCAGAAACTGGGGTCCACAATCGGACTGTTTACACGCTTCATTTCACCTGCCACATCAGTCTAATTACTGCCAAATGCACCCAAAGATCACTTAGGTCAAGGAAGACCCCCTGGGTCCTGTACAGTGGTCAGTAACTTATCTCACCCAACCCTCTGTCCACAGCTCCTGTGGATGTTTCTAAGGCCAGCTTCACAGATGCAACTACATTTGCCCTCAAATTGGAGAAATTTTCTTTTCTGGTACAAAATATTCTGAAAGCCAGGCAAAAATCATCACAACCAAGGCTCAGGCAGATAGCAACCTCCCCCCCCCCTCAAAAAAGAAATATGTCCATGAACAAAATCTTCAGGTAGGAAAAAATGCCCTTTTAAAAATATTAGGGGTTGTTAAAATATGCTCACGGCTGTTTTCTCTCAGGTGTGAATCACAAATGAATAAAACCAGCCTGGCATAACACCTTGAATGAACACGTTTTTATTCTCCTGTGGAATCGAAGCAACTGACATATCACACTTTTAATGATATGGGGTTCCCTTCTGTGCAGAAGGGAGACAAACTTCACTGCCCCCCCCCAGAACAACCAAAAAGGAAAGAAAGAAAAGCAAGGCCCATGTCTTATGAAATTTATCAAAGGCCCAATTTTGAAAGATAAGTGGACCATTGGAGAGATACTGTCCCCTGGGGAGTTAGGGTAATTGTGAGCACAGCCACCTTCAAAACATACAGTTAGAGCAAAAGCTAATTTAAAAAGCAACCGTGGAATTAACACAGTTAGCCTAACTTCCCCATCAAATCCTGGATGTTTCGCAAAATCGTGAATTCATACAGAAAATTATTGATCTTCCAAGGAAACCTGTTGGTGGGTTGCTAAAAATTCACCTTCAACAGGGTTATGTCATTTACTGTGGGCATCTTGGTTTATTCGGTTTCTTCCTAAAGCCTCCAGCTCCTCCAAGGGCTGGAGTACATTTCCCTTCACCCTGGCCCTGTCTAGCACTGCCGCTCTTGGTCCTTCCCACTCCCTGGTCAGCTGCTGCCCCCTTACCTCCCCTTTCACTATTGTGACTATTGTTTTGTTTGTTTTATTAATAGCTGCGTCTGTCCTCCAGTTTTAAAAGCCATATCCATCTGGGTCAAACATTTTGAAACAAACCAGAAGCCCAGGTTTTCATCTCCAGCTGTCTCCCACTCTCTTTCTTCTACCTGGCTTCTCTTCCCACCAGCCCTGTCTGCAAATTGAACTAGCTCCTTATAGAGCCCTTCTCCCTAGCCCCCAACCAAGAACACGGATGCTGTTTGTGTGATCTTCTGGCTTCCCAGGCCATCAGTTATTCTAAGTTGCATCATCCCGAAAGAACCCCAGACTGCTGCCCCACAGGCCCACAGGCTGCCGCCCAACTGATCAGGATGAGCCACGTTTTAGGTGGTTTCTTCCACACTTAAAATCTCCAATGTGAACCCAGGTGCAGTTTGTGACAGCAACTGATTTTCTAGCCTGGGCTCCAGAGCACCCTAAGTCCAGGGCTCCCATATAGTTTAGAGAAAGGCAAGTGCCCAGGCTAGGCAGCCTCAACTGCATCCGATTTCTGCCTTTCCCTTGCCCGCTCCCACCTCCCCGGTGACATAGGACAGGCAGAAATGCCAGCTGCTTTTGGATAATAAGTAGCCTTGTCTGAGAACTGGTTGGACCACTCTCCCTGCTTAAACCCCTGCACAAGCCAGGGCTCCCTGTGCCCCTGGAAGGCAGGCAGGATTGCTTCACCCACACATCTCTTTCCCCTCTTTTTCCCCACCACCCTGCTTTGCTTCTTTCCCTCCTTGCCATTGCTCCTGTGTCAGCTGGCTGTCCTCAGCAGCTCCAAGCAAGGCTGAGAGACAGGGAACAAATGCAGGATGGAAGGATGTTGCACCAGGCACCCCTCGCCCCCATGCCCAGCTGCCACCACTCCTCCTGGCCAGGGTTTCTCCCCATGTCCCAGGAATGCCAGGGGAGGGGAGAGCAAAAGCAGAGCGAACCTACCTGCCTCTTTCCCCTTAACACAACTGCAAAGGCTCCAGTCTCCTGTCTGGGCTGCAAGCTCCGCAAAGCACCCCCAACATCTCCCCCTCCCCACCCCACCCCCACTTTCCCCCTCCTCAAAAACAGCCCTTGCAATTACACAGAGCCTCCGTGGGGCAAATTGCCTCCTGGAGAAATTAGGCGTCTGCAAGTATAGACGTTTAAACAACCACCCCATCTAAGGGGGGGAGGGCATATAGAATAAGCATAAGCAATTGCTGTGGCTTGGTGAAGGAATGAAATGTCAAGTGGCGAAAAGGACCTTGATCAAACCACGCTTAAATCTGGTTGCAAAACATTTTGTTTTAAATGCAACTAGCAAGTCTTCTTTGATGTTATGATAGCGAAAATAAGAGAAGTCATCTTCCCTCCCTCCAAAAAAGGCATCCCTTTCCCAAGAAGCCCACTTGAATATCTATTCCTCCCCCCCAAAATAATAATAATAAATCCACAAATTCTTACTAATGTATCTGCTGTAACAAAGGAGAGATGGCAACAGCAATTGCTCCGAGCAGATGGCTCCTATGCTGGGTTTTCAGGGGAGGGGAGAACCCCTTTATATATTTATTTATTTATTTAAATTTTTTAAAATATAACATAAATATTCGGCTCTCGGCCGCCCGGCAGCCAGTCCTCGGCAGCGGCTGAGCGCGCAGCCCTCTCCAGCTCTGCGCGGGGAGCCCGGCCCCAGCCCGGCGAGGTGCGCGGAGGACTGCAGGAATACAACTTGCCTCCGGTCTCGATGGCACCCAGAGGATGTTTTATTTCCATTGCAATAAAAAAATAAAAAATAAAAAGCATCGGCGACCGAGGCACCGCGACAGAAAGAACGGCGGGGAAACGTTCGCGCGCCGAGAGGAAGCGTCCCCGGCGGGCTAGAGCCGGCAGGGAGCGAAGCGAGCGGACCTTCCCGATGCAACAGAGCGGGAACGCGGGCGGACTCCGCGTGAAACAGCGTACCTGGGCCGCTCGAGCTCGCTTTCTTTTTTTCTTTTTTTTTTTTTTCTTTTTCTTTTCTAAATAAACCCAGCTGGAGCGTTGGAAACTGCTGCGTAGCTGCCCGGCTGCCTGACTTTGCACGCCCCGCCACTTGCTTGAAATCCACAGGATTTCATCCGGTGGATTTCCACTGCGACCTGTCTTGTTTATTTAGATAGGGAAGATGAAAGATACTGAGATAGAAAGATGGATAGAGACTGATAGGTCTCCTTTTATTGCTTCTTTCTCCTTTTTAAATTTTTCACATTTTTACTATTTTACAGACGCATCCCTCTCTTCCTCGTCCCACTCCTGACAACCTTTCTTTTTTTTTTTATATCACGGTGGCGAGGATTTTTCACCAACCCCAATCCCCCCCCCCATCTTTTTTTTTTTTTTTGGAGTGGGGGAAATCAGACAAGATCGTCCCAGGAGACGGAGGTGGGGAAATTGGGGGGGGGGGGCTGGCCGTGCCCAAACGGCCGCGCAGCTGGATTCTTTTGCAAATAGCAAGAAGAGGGGAGGGAAAGGCAGCTGCGGAATCCTAGGACCAGCGTGGCCCGCCCCTGCCGGGCCGGGCGCAGCGACCGAGAACTGAGACCCGGGAGCCGGCGGACACCCCTCATTCAGCGGTTCCCCCAGGCCGGAGCGCACCCCGGGCTCCTCCGCCCGCGCCGTCAGCGCGGACCCACGCGCTCGCCAACTTTTCCCCACTTCCCGGCTCCCCCCTCCCCCTCCGCTCCCCCAGCCCCCTCCCCCTCTTCTCCAAACCCCGCCACCAGCGCCGCCGCCGCCACACACGCCGCTCGGAGGGGCGAGCGTCCAGCCGGGCTGGGCGAGCACACACACACCTCCTCCAGCCTGCGCACCCCCTCTCCAGCCCGGAGCTGCCTCCACAGGCCCCCGAGCCCGAGGCGCGTCCTGCTGCACAGCGCCCGGGCTCCCCCGGCTGCAAAGAAACTTTCCTTTGGCCCCCCGCCCCTCACCAAGCTGCGGCCGACATCGCTGCCTCTGCCAGTCCGCGAGCGGCCGCGGCGCCCGGCCCGGCCTGGCTCCGCCAGGCTCGGTGTCCCCAGCCCCGGACGCCCGGAGCCCCATCCTCCGGCCCCTCTCGCGCACGCCGCAGACACTTACGGGTGATGAGCTCCCTCTGGGACAAATGCTGCGGGTTGCCCTGTTTGCGGCGGGACATTGCCCCGGCATCTATTCTGGCATCGCCCGGAGAGCTGCACTGATGGGGGCCGGGGAGGGGGTCTGAGCCGCCGCCGCCGCCGCCGCCGCCGCGCCGCCGCCGCGCCTCCTCCTCTGCCTGGGTTGGCTTTTTTTTTCCCCCTTTCCTCTCTTGCCCTCTCTTTCTCCTCTTCTTCTTTATTTTGCTCTTTCTTCTATGCTGTTTTTTGCTTTCTTTGCAAAAAGAAAAAAAAGAATAAAACAAGAAAAGACCTCTCGATCTAAAATGAGAAAAAGGTAAAAAAAAAAAAACTGCAGTTGCTTGCCGCGGACTGGCTGATTTCTATAGAAAATATATTCTTTCGAAGGAAAAAAAATCTCTTACACTTCTTCAAACTGCTTGGCCTCTTGGACTTCTAAATGTCTTCTTGAACTTAAACCGGATTTTGCACCGGCTCCTGACACTTTCTTTCAGGGTCTGGTAGGTGGAACGCGCACTTCCACCAGAAGGGGAGAAAGAAAAAAAATACAAACAAATAAAAAAAAAAGAAGAAAAAGCAAAGAAAACTTGGGGACTTATCTCCGTACCCTCACCCCGCCCCCTCAAAAAAACCCAAAGCAATGTAAAACTGCCGTGGTTCGGTTGTTTCTGGGTTTTCTGCGGGCTGCCTGTATTTTCTTGGAGATTGACCCTTCCGAGGCTCTGGGGGGACTCCGAGAGCGGCTCCTTCCCAGTTCACCTGGCAGGCTGGCGCCGGCCGGAGGGGTTGCCGAGTCCCCGCGAGCGCTCCCCAGCGCTCCCCGGGCGCCGCGGGCCCAGGGGGAGCGGGGCTGAGGGGCGGCTCGCCCAGTGCGCCTGGGTCGGTGCGGGCGCGGACTGGGAGCTATAGATTGCAACGTGAAGATGGCGGAGTCCGGGTTCTCTGGGAGCTCTCGGTCTCTCTATGGCTGGGGCTGCCTCTGTACAATGGGATAAAATTCAAGTTCAAGTGCGGACGTGACGTTTAATCTGCACTAGAGACAAAAAGACCCAGAGAGTCGGAGCACTGGGGGCGACTAGCGGTGGCTTTTTAACATTGTACCCTGTAAGAGAACAAGAAAGCACAGAGACACACGCGCGCGCGCACACATACACACACATACACACGCTTGCCCGAGCGCACACCCGCAGCCCAAGCCGACCACACGTGCAAACCGCGTTTTTGTGCGCTGGTCTTATCCCCGAGCACCCGCTGCTCAAAAGCTGGGGGAAAGGGGGTTGCGCGGTAGGCAGTATATTTTTATTTAAAAGAAAATCCTCCTCAACCCCCTTTCCCTCCTGGGAGGAAGACCCCCTGAGAAGGGGGGCGGGGTGCTGTGTGAGTTTAGTAAATTGAATCAATGAAAGTCCCCACCCCACCCCAAATTCTCTTTCGGAGGGGGGAGGGGCGGTGGGAAAACGTTGGGTCGACCTGGGGACTGGAAGATGTAATAAATTGCTTCACATCCCTGGAAAAGTAGCTTGGTTGCTTTTACTTTTGTTTTATTGGGGGCTCGGGGCTTAACTTTCAAAAAGTGTCTCCATATAAACCCTGGTGTAACAGACCGGCAAAATAAGGTGGACCAAACTAAGAATACTAAGAGGACAGGATCAAAACCACGTGGAGTGTGAGGGCACAGGTATCTGAGATCTTTTTTGAGCCCCATTGTGGTAAGGATTTTCACCCAAATCTTTGCCCTCCCTCACCCTATTAACTCCTAGAGGTCAAACACGCCCCGCCCCTAATGCCCGCCTCAGCAGGAAGCATGGGGGTGAAGGGAAAGTGGGGTTCCACGTGGGAGAGACAACTGGACTTGCTGACCAGAAGTGGGTGTGGCCACATATCTGCAGATGGGTGACTCCACGAGGCCCCCCGGTTCCCTTCCTCCCCCCTCTGACAATCACTGCAACCTGGAAGTCACCTCCCTCTGCTCCTCGGCCCAGGATAGGACTTGAAATTGTCTGTCAGAATGGGAAGGACGCAGCTGCCTGGTCAGCCGTTTGATCTCCAGTCGGCGAGGACAGGAGGAGTTGTGGGGGCCTGTCCATGGCCAGGAGACAAGGCCAGGCCGCAGTCCCCGCGGACACCGCCCCCTCCCGCCCCTTTTCCCCCAAGTCACCGCCAACTTAGCCTATGTAAAGACCTGGCCTGCAGGGCTGGGTGCGTCCAACGTCAGGACCCCTCTGCCTTCCCAGGGTTTGTCTGGTCTCCGCCAGTAGGCGGCCAGAGCGGGTTGGGGCCAGGCTCCGGCTGGCTTCGCTGGGGAGCTCGGCTGCACCTACCCCACCCCATGCCTGGCTCCCGCGGCATCAACCCAGGAATGGTGAGGCCGTGACCCCTCCAGGCTCGCCGCCTCCCTCGGGGTCTTTTCCTCTGGGGGCACCTGGGCTTTTTGTTCCTCCTGAAGGCCTTGGGTGGGGCTAAGGCAACAATTTAGCCCACTGCGCCGGAGCTCTCTTTCAGTCCCACCTCCCCAAAAATAGTAACAATAAAATGTGTCCTGGCTTGCAGTTTTGCGGACTGTGAGCTTCAGGGTCGGGGGGCAGGAGGGTGGTGACGCAGGGTACCGGCGAGCCTGCATCCCCTCCCGCGGCCAGGCAGGCTGCGCGCAGCTGCCCACTACTCCACACCCACTCAGCACACACCTCCACGTGGTTCAAAGTCTAGAAGTGCATCCCTCTCCTCCCATCCCTCCCCACCAAGAAAATCTTTTTTAGTAAAGTGGCCAAAATTCTTTTAATGCCTACACCCACCTTTAATAAACTTCTTAAGTAGTCCATAAACTGGCCATCTCCATTCGCCCAGACTCTTAGATTTGAGAGATCAATTAGCCCTCTCTTTCTGAGAATTGGCAGTTTGATGCCCAGAGAGGGTTAGCACTTTGCCCAAGACACACACCGCATCAGGGACAGATCTGAACTCAAAACGCCAGGGCGTGCCTGTTGCCCTGCGCCTCCTGCGGTCTCAGGCGCGAAATCCCGACACATGACCCTCCTGCGGCTGATTACAAGGAAAGGGGACCCGCCAGTGGCTGGGGAAAGCGGAAAGGCTCCTTCTGGAAAGAGGGCCCCTCCACCGGCTGCGCGAGGGAGCTCAGAGATCCCAGTTGCAGCTGCCAACTCGAGCGCGGTCTGGCGGCCAGGACAGGGGAGGGGGCACACCTGCCCCACCCCCAGCAGGAAGTGGAGGGCAGGGGGCGGCGCAGGCCCGACTGACCCAAAGAGCACTTCCTCATTGGCCCGGCTCTGCCCCGACGGCGGGAAGAGGGACGCGCGGGCGGGCAGGCGCAAGGCCGGACACGCCGCCACCCGCCGGCGCGCTCCACCTCGCGGCAGCCGGGGAGAGGCTGCCCTGCCCAGCCCTGCGCTGGCCCCTTCGCCCTCCGCCTTCTCTTTCCCCTCCGCCTCCTCCTGCTCCTGCTCCTCTTCCTCCTCCTCCTCCGGGAGGCGGCCCGGCGAAGGCTGCGAACGATCCCCGCTGCCACTCCAGTCTCCTCTTTTTCCCTCTGCCCGTCTGGCACGGGCATCATTAGCGCTGAAAGCTGTTAATGTCTGGTCTCACAGCTCCCCCTTTAGTCTTGCGGCGCTCCCTGTCTCGCGTTCCAAGCCGGATCAATAGCCGCCTCTCGGCCGACCTTGACCTCTCCCTCGACCCCGCCCGGCTCCCGCAGCTGGCCCACACTAATGTTTCCCGCTCTGGATGCCCAGAGCCGGCGGCCGGTGGGCCAGGTGCGGGATGGCCGAGCTGGGCCCGCAGTGCCTACCCCACCCCTTCCTCAAGACCCCAGGCAGGCCAGGGGGCACCCAGTATACTTCAGAGGTTACTGCTGCCCCCACCTCCTAATTTACCGAGCCTTTATTAGAATAAGTCACTCACCTACGAATATTAAGAGGAAGAGGGCAGGACGAACATGGCGGGAACTAAGATGAAACTTGAGGTCTCCTTCTACAGCACCTGCTGCAGGCCTACTGTGCTCTGCCCAAAGCTGGGGCTCCACACAGAGTGGAATCAGATGGAAATAAATGCCACATTTTCTACACCATCTTTAAACACACACACACACACACACACACACACACACAGCAGAGCAGATGTCAAAAAAGCTTTTTGAACTCCCAAATATTTCCCTGCTCCCCTCCACCCCCAGCTTTCCAGAGCATTCCAGGAGATAATCCTCCATGGTCTCAGACCCTTCAAGAGGGAGGGATAGGGAATCGTTTCTTTATAGAGAAATAGTTCAAAAATCATTTCACCAAATCGTACTGCAGCTTTATTAACCTTGCATAGGGTTCTGGTGTCCCGGGTGTGTTACATCTAACAAGCCATGCACACAGACTGAGCCCCAAATCAAGCTTTTTTGTTGTTGTTCAAAATTCTTTGAATGATTCTCAACAATCAGCGGCAGGTTGGGCCTTGTTAGAGATTCTACAATGTTATCTTTGCCTTGGGAGCTGATATATTTTAACTTATGTTTTTACAAAAAAAAAAAAAAATTGGAAAGAATCAAGATAAGAAGTGTCATTTCTACAAATGGGAACTCCTGTCTCTGCAGAAAGGAAACTGACATATCATTTGTTTTTGTTGTTTGCTTTTTAACAAAGATGCTCCCTCTTAAAAGTAGACAGATAACTTTGTAGCAACATAAAGACCCAACAACACCCACCCCTTACCAAATTAGTTTGGGTTTCATTTACAGTGCTTAAAAAAAATCCATGCAAAAAGAAGAGAAACCGTCTCATTTTCACAGGAGTATGACATTCAGAAGTAAAGCATCTCTGCTAATTTCTGTTCCTCCGAATCTATAAACTCTTGACTGCGAAGATGATAAGAAATGGAATGTGCTGATCTAATCAGTGGCTGGACTTATTCTAATTTGCAAGCACATGACAATGGAGGTTCTAAGCAAATCATATTTATCTGAATATTAATAAGATTCCTAATATGGTCTTTATCTCTTTCCTTATGGTTCTAGAATATTTAGAAGTTTTTAAACCCAGAAGCATGAAGAGACAAGAGAGGCCTTTTGAGCTTCCTGATAGCTCTTCCAGAATTGTTTTATGTGTTTTCTGAAAATTACAGCAAATTTCTAGGTGACTTAAGCACTCAATTAAGGCTTTGCTGGATTCGGAGAGGGTTTTTTGCATTGTCACTTGATAGCTGAGGCAGGACCACAAAACTTGTCTTTCAACAACTATTTGATTGATTCTTTCCATGCACTGAATTTAAGAACAACATTTTAGTTAAAACATGAGTCATTTGCCTCTCTTTTTGTTTCTACAATAACATCGGGGCTCGAGACACTAGCAGATTCTGGCTGTTGTTTAACTGTACGGAGGATGAACAGTCTCTAGGAAAGCGTCTTCATATCTGCAGACTTCAAGAGGTTAAACTGAATTCACTGCTCCTGATTCATGTATTATTTTCCTTAAAAAAAAAATACTTAGCCAGCTCCCCGTATATGAAAAAGATTCACACCCACATTGAATGTTCCTAGCTCTGTCCCTGTCATCAGAAATGATATTGAATGGCTCAGTACTAGGGGATCTGGAACTATTTCTACAGCTTTCTCACCTCATTTGGAATTTTCTTGCTTTGCTAATTTTGATTCTCTGAGTTGAGTCATCAATTCAAATTTGGTAGGGACTGGCATCACCCAGTTGGTCGACTTGGGAGAAATATTGTTCATGTAGAGGATCAGATTGTACCAGATCCCCCATCCGTAGCCCCTCACCTATGCAGAGATCAGAGTGGCTATAGTGTACGTGTGCACATGTGGCGTGCAAAGGGTCTCTGGGCTGCATTCCCTCATTTCACTGTGTCTCCAAAGTATCTCGTTGGAAGTGAAAAGGGGACCATTTTCCTGGATGGTGAAAGCTCTGTTTGGAACAACACACACACACACACACACACACACACACACGTTTGAATTCAGTGGTCTGGTGACCATCAACTGGCCCTATTTAGAGCACAGACAAGGAAGAGAAAGAGAGTTAAAATGGTTCATCTGGGGGAGCACTGGGATTCAGCAGTGAATTTTCAGTTCCAACTCTGGCTGTCAGCCGCTGTCACTGAGAACTGGAGTGACAATGAGGTGTCTGGTGATAGGAAATGGGGAGGGGCTGAGGATGGAGGCAATAATGATCACCTTCCTAACAAGGGTTTTATGAGGCTGTGAGGATTAATTAGTTTGTATCCTTAAGCAGTTTGAGAAAGAGGAAGTTTCAGTAAATGCTAAGCTGGAGTTGTAGACAAGTCTGACTCAGTGGAGAGCTCCCCCCACCCCAAGCCCAAGCTCTCCTATCTGTGCTATGATGCTCTACAAAGGAAGTGAGGGGGAAGGACTGGCTTATGGAAGAACAGAGGAGAGAGAAGCATGAGTCAGGCTAGCATCTCTCCGAAAGGCTCAGCTAATGAGGATACTGAAAGGGGGCGCTTACCAAAAAAATAAAAATAAAAACCAGCCGACACCTTGTTTCAGATATGCCTTCTAGAGCTAGAAAAGCGAAAGGGCTCTGGGAGCGCTCAGCTGTTTTGTAGTTTTGGAAACAGCCACGCATGCTTTCCAGTGAATCCAACAAAGGTAGCTTGTATCCTAGAAAACACGGAAGTGGCTTCCCTGGCATTTAATAAAAAAGGGCTAAAGCTGCAAACCGACTAGCGACGTTCCGCAGCACAGTTTTAACTACAGGCACATTATCGAAGATGGAATAATATTTCTATAGTACGTGAAAGTTAAAAAGTTGTTCCATTATGTACGCATTAAAACATGCATCGGCTTGAAGATGCTCTTTCGGCTCAATTTACAAGGCAGACAATTTGCTACAACAAAAGATAATTAATGCCACCTAGGGAAAACCGAGAGGCTGGATTGCTGCACATTCTGGTATTAGTTTAATCTGGGTCTTTTTTTAAAAAAATGATTTCACTGTGATTTTAAGCCTTTGGGATCTTTGAAACAACAATGGCTTCTAAAATATGGATGTGGCAATAACATCCACCATTTGAACTTGTGACAAAGCCCCTCTGCCTCCCTCTCTCTCTTTCCCACAAGTATCATGAAATGGAACACTGAGCAGGAGCAAAGAAACCCATTTCTGAGCTGTGTCCAGACCACCCTGATGATCTGGATTCTAAATAAGGCAGATTTATAGTCAATTGTTAAAAAAAAAAAATCTGAATTTGGACCTCCGGATGCAAGCGATGCCTTCATCAGCTGCTGGGATTCAGCACAGGCATCTGCAACTTCATTATTTGTATCTGCTTAACAGGAACAATTAGAGAACTGAAGAGTGAGGACGCCTGTTTGGGGACTGGTTCGGTATTGTACCCAGACCACACATTCGGGCTGGGAAGGAACACAGTAATGTATAAAGCATTAGTGGATTTAACACTCTGCATTGTGCTTGGGGAATCGAATCGTTGATGTTTCTGGCAAGAACTCATACTCCGATTGAAATCTATCAAACACCTTAATTAGCTCCGGGTACCTAAATGCACCCAACCCAGAGGCAAGTTGGAAAGCAAGAGAGGAAAAGGGCAGGTGCTGGTGCAGAAGCAACCCAGGCCTCCCTGCACCCGAGTCCTGCAACCCCACTTTCCCAGTCAGAATGCATGGGCCACAGTGCAAAGGCGGACCAGTGGGGCTCTCACTGTGGCAGCCACAGGCCGTGATTGAAGGTGTTTGGATGCTTTGACCGGCGTTGGCTAAGGGGATGAGAGGAGGCCACGGTGACACAATGCTGTTGTCGACAGTAACTGGAGCCTTTTTCTGAGCCAACCGTTCCACCTGGACCTCGGTACAAATTATTGTTTTCAATTACCACCTGTGTATTCCTTCCCATGCAACTTATTGATGTAAAATTACAGCTACACCGGTATAAATAAGTTATGCCGCAGTTGTAAAATGGAAGAAATTTTGTTGTAGCAATTATGTTCAGCAAGATGACAAAATAAATTTCCAGAGCTGTGCCTGCAGTAACCTGGGGAATTTAAACCTCATAATTTCCATTCATTTCAGATAATTTGGAGTAATTTCTATATGTAATAACTTTGTAATGAAAAACACAGCGGTACTGAAGTGATTTCACTCCGTTTTTTCCTCCTATGGTATACATGGCACAAAATAAATGATAAAAATAATATTTCCTTTTTATATGTGTGTGTGTTGAGTAATTCCTTCAGTAAAAATCATAAACTAATACCCGGACTAAATCTCTGTCCACAAAATGAAAAATAAATTGAGTTAAAAAGAAAGTGAGAAAGTATGAAAGGCTTTGGATGTTTTATTGTGACTTTATTGAGTTGTCTGATTCTCAAGCTCCTCCTGATCTCTAAGGGTTACAGTTCCCAAGTAAGGGGCAAATGCGGGGGAACCCCTTGGGCTGCTGCAGGGAGACCCCCAAAGTTCCTCTCCAGACAGCAATTTCACCCCAGTTCTCCTCCTGAGGTGAGGGGACCCTCCTGAGTCGTCCAATCCCATCAAAGTCTTTAACTGCCGCTTTCACTACCAGCGTAAGTGACCTGTGAGGCGGGACAGTGGTGGTGTAGCTCCTGACATGTTTCCTCCTTTAATTAAAGACTTGGCGAGGCAGTGCTGCGCTCCCCCACCGCACCAGGGCCCTGCCCGACCTCTGCCGGTGACACATGCCACTGATACACACAGCCCCTGAACACTGCCTTATTCACCGGAAGCTCCTACTGAGTTGTTAGAAGGTGACAGGAATTACAGCAACTGCATTAGCTCCTGGCTCTGTGCAATTAGCCTCCGCCACTGCCACCGCGTCCATCAGGGCTTTTCACTAAATGAAAAATGGGGGCCAAGTCTGGATGAGACGTCCACCCACCACATCTGCTTGCCAGGAGTGATGGTCAGGCCGGTTGTCAGGCCCCTCCGCACCAGCCCTGAGGGCTGCCTACTGCCTGGAGCCAGCACTGCTCCCCTGCCTCCCCCCTCCAGAAAGGAGTTCACCCCTCCTCACACAGGGCCTGGCACACCCGTGGGGCTGACTTTGCATAAGCAGTGATAAGGGGACCTTCATGAACCGCCTGGTCTCTGCCTCACAGTGCTCACATTATAGGCATCGCTGTGACTCGCCTTGAACACACATTGAGTGGAGCCTGTAACCTGCTAAGCACACTGCAGGGGTTAAGGCCCAAAGTGGCAGTTTTGTGTAGTGGTTAGTATCCAGGTTTCTAGTTCAGACAAACCTGAACTTGACACATCATTCCAGCAAGGTAAAGCAAAAAAGTCAATGACATCGCTGCTTATGGTAGCGGCAACACACCCTCCCCGAGGTGCTCACTCACAGGAGTATGTCCCAAATGGTATGGGAGGACAGAGTGTGGGCTGGGATTCTGATCACAGACTGCAAAATTTCCCAAGACCCCCAAGGCCTGCTGGGTCGAATTACATTGTTAGCCACTTTATCTTACCTAATCCCGGGAAGAGATAGGCTTTCATTCTCTGTTATTCAGGAAGTCCAAGGTCAGTCACCTAGAGGCAGAGCAAAATCACCCCCAGGTCCGTCTCTGTGCACAACCAGGGCACTTCCTTCACCAGATCCAATCCCAGCTCTCCTGTATACCAGAAGCCAGTGGCTGGAGACCTCACTAGATGCGGAACGGCAAAGTCAGTGCTGGATCAGCACACGGAGGCAGGAAGAGAAAGTTACAAAGAACAAGGTCTGGGTTAAGCCGAGGAGGCCAGCTTAGTAGGAGTTTTGGGGGCAGGGCTGTGAAAACAGATAACTGAGGCAGAGAGAAATGGGGCAAGGAGAAAATATAAAAAGATGTGAGGAAGAAGAAATGGGCTCAAAGAGCAGCCAGAGGGAGTGGGGTTAAACAGAAGGTTCTGCTGGTGAAATTTGGAAACAGGCTAGTAACCGTGGTAGGGCCTTTTGTCTCCTTAATTTGAGCCTACCTTTCCTGTGACCTTGTGAGAGATGCAGGGAAGGGCATCAACAGCCTGATATGCAGTGTCCTAAGGACACTGGATTCAAGTCCCCCTCTCCTGTACACACTGGGAGCCCCCAAGCCGTGTGCCTGTTCAGCATCCTGGGTCCTCCTATGCGACGTCCTAGGCCTCAGATAACCCATCAGAAAGCCCCCCGCATAGGGCCTGGCACATAGTGGGCATTTAATATATCATAGATATTATCATTATGGAGGCCTATGATTGGCTCAAGAGGAGATACATTCAACTCAGTCCATGGAACATGCCCCAGCATTTTATTCCAGAAGGAGAAATTTTCCCTAGATTCTATTTACGAACATATTCAGTCCGTGTGTGCTACTATAACAAAAATACCTGAACCTAAGTGATCTACGGAGACAGGAATGTAGCTCCCCTCAGTCCTGGAGCTGGAAAGTCCAAGATCAGGCCCTGGCAGGCTCAGCGTCTGCTTCCACCTCTGCATGCAAGATGGTGCCTTGCTGCTGAGTCTTTCAGAGGGGACAAGCAGTGCCCCTACATGGTGGCCCCTTAGGAAGCCACTAATCCATTCATGAGGATGGAGTCCCTGTCGTCAGTCAGCTCCCCGAAGGCCCCACATCTTAATATAATAGGAAATCAGCTTCAAGATGAATTTTGGAGGGGACCGGTGGAAACCACAGCACATCTGTTTTGTGCCAAGTAGCAGGATAACATTTGGGAATACCCAAAGGGGAACATCTTCATCTTGACACAAGGAGGGATATTTGTCACTGGGCTCTGAGCTTCTCAAAGCAGACATCCAAGGCCCTGCTTCATCTCCTCTGCTCCTGACTGGCACATAGTAGGATATCACCAATGAAGCCAGCTGGATCTGATGTAAAGACCAACTACATCCGCGAACTAGAAAAGTCAGACCCACTGGCCGAGGCCTGGGAAGAAGTCCCTGGGCATTTAGCAGGTGTCATCTGAGCGATGCAGAGCTGTTTATTTTCTTCTCTTGGTCTTCAGATTTCCTATACTCCACAGTTAGGGGTCTGATAATCAGTTGAACCATTTGGCTAACTATTTGGGGGGGTGTGATAAACAGACTACTTATGTCAGGGGACTGGAAGGGGATTCAGAGATGAGGGCTGCTGTTGTTGTACCACGGTTATAGGATTAGAGGAGCTTTTTAAAAGGTTTTTTTTGTTTGTTTGTTTTGTTTTGTTTTTTGTACCAGGGATTGAACCTAGGGCCACTTAACCACTGAGCCACATTCCCAGTCCTTTTCAGATTTTATTTTGAGACAGGGTTTTGCTGAGTTGCTTAGGACCTCGGTAAGTTGATGAGGCTGGCTTTGAACTTTCGATCCTCCTGCCTCAGCCTCCTGAGTTGCTGGGATTACAGGCGTGCACCATATAAATAGTTTTGTTAAACTATTCTTTGTAGGAGAGTCAGGCACAACAAGCTCGCTATGAAGCCAAGTCCTGTACTAGAGTCCAAGGAGGGCTCTGTCCTGGCTGCAGGGAGGACAATAGATGGAGGGAACCCTATTTAAGAAACTGCCTGATTTTCCTTCCTTCCCTTCTGCATGGGGGTGTCCATAGCCTGAGGCTGCACAGCTCTGCCAAAGTCCAGACAGGCTGCTTTTAAATGCCATCCTTCCTCGCCATGCTGGGAACACTAAATAGAACCTGGTGGCACCCATGCTTTGCACCAACAGAGAAAGCAGTCTCGGGCTCTCTGTTGGGTACATGCTAAGTGTGGGGTACTTGCAGACACTCACAATGAAGAATGTCCTCTGGAAGCTGCCTCCTCCTTCCCACCTTCTGTCATCCGGGGAGATAATTCATTTATGCAGCTTTCGCAGAAGACTGACATTTTCGACTTTTTTAGCAGAATAAATTTATAAGGTAAATTAGGGGGTGGGAGCCCTAGTGTCCTAGGCAGATTCAAACTGGTAATTACAGAGGGCTTAATTATGTATTCACCACAGAGCCTTCTGGAACGGGAAAGGCTACAGGATGGCTCGTATTCTTCCTGCAGAGGATGTTTCCCCTGGAACCTCCTGGAAACTTCACAACCAGCCTTTGAGACACTTCTGCCTCCGCCCTTGAGCCGTCTCAGGAAAGTGCGCTTCTCTTCAGCACCCACGTCCTGGCAGTGCAGACTCCTGACCCTGCTCAGGGAGCCTAGATTCTCCCAGGGGTCAAGCGACGAAGATTCTGTAAGCTCAGGAGCCCAGACTTGGATAAAATAAAAGCCAAAAATTCAAGGTCGGTTTTTAAGATCTTGCTCTGCCTGGAGTTCTAGGTCTACACTTGCCAGCCTTGAGTTTCAAAGCATCTTACCCACAGCCTTCTCCTGTGCCGGGCTGGAGCTCCCTCGAGGCAGGAACTGTGTGGTCCCTTCTCCATCTCATCGGAGCTCACCGTGGGATCTGCACAGCCACCAAGTGAAGAAATGAACCAGTGGCCTCTGGAGGAAATGAGTGAGTGGTTAGAAAAGAGCACAAGGGCCCCAGGAAGAGAAGGCCCTGGGCCTCAGCAAACCAGGGAACTGGGTAAATCCAGCCTTTTTCACAAACACAGCCCACCCCCGCGTGAGGATGAATGCACAGGGTGCAAGCGCAAAGCCGCCTTCCTGCAGCCTGTCCTGAGTCGCTTTCCACCTCCTCCTCTCTCCAGGAACCTCACAGTGCACCTGCTCGCCGTGCATTTGCTCTACTGTGGGTTGGTGCTGTCCCCGCCAAAACTACGTTGAAGTCCTAAATTCCTCTACCTGTGAATGTGCCTTATATGGAAACAGGCTCTTGGGGTATTTTTAACTTACTTTAGTTAACTAGTTAGGCTGAGGTTAAACTGGTTTAGGGTGGGCCTTCAATCCAATGAATGCTGTCCTCCCAAGAAGACACCGTGTGAACTCAAAGACACCTGGAGAGAATGTCATGTGACAATGAAAGCGGAGACTGGACCCACGGAGCCGCCACAACAACAAAGAAGGCCAGCAGCCTCTGGAAGCTAGGAAGAGCGAGGAAGGAGTTTTCCCGAAACCCTCTGGCCTCCAGGACAGTCACACAAGGCATGTCTGTTGTTGGAAGTCATCCAGGTTGCAGTGGCTTGTTGTGGCAGCCCTAGGAGGCCCACTGCGTGCTGGACAGTAAGACAGCAAGGCTGAGCTGAAGGACAGACACCAACCCTGCCCTCGGGGACTTTCCTAGAAAGCCATCAGACACATCCCGCATTTTGTGTTTGCAAAGAGAACGCTGACAGGAACTGCTGGCCCTCCTTGTCAACAGTGAAAGAGCAGGAATGGCTGAGCTGCAGACATCCTGGGGCAGAGACCTTGGCAGGTTCATCCTGACATCCCACCCCTGCGTCCCACGACAGCCTGTCTCCGTTCAGCCTTTGCACCTAGTTCAAGCTGCACTTCTAAAGGCAGGCTTTGGTTTAAAGCAGTACTTCTGTGGAGGAAATATTTGGGGGCTGAAGGACATTCGTCGTGGTCTCAAATCACACCCTCCAGTAACCACAGACTCGGCGTCTGCAGAAGGTGGGCCCTGAAATATGACTGCGGCCCTCAGAACCTCTTCAGCCGCTCGAGGTGTTGGCCTGGTGTGTGGTTGGGTTGTGTTTCCATCGTGTGTTTCATAAACAAAGACTGAAAACCAAGCAGCAAGGAACTGGCTACCTCTTCACAGCAGCAGGAAAGGACCGCATGCTAAGGAAAATGAACTTGCAGGAAAGGCACCGCTCGCTGGCCTTTGCTGAGGATCACTTTGGAGGTAATAGGTTGAAGAAACCCGGTTCCCTCGCCCCCTACACGCCTGGAGTCATTCAAACACCGCCCCCGATCCTGCTCCTGCATGTGGGAGACCAGAAAGAAACCTCTTTGTCTCTGCCCCATGCAGCCTCTTCAGGAAGCCCAGGCAGGGCGGCCTGGCTGCTGGCTGGCTCTGCGTGCAGTGTGGGGGAGGCGAGCGAAGAGTTCACACTTCGGAGCAGGGCTGGGTTCACGCCCAGGCACAGCCTTCTGCACGTCTGACCAACACACATACAGCAGGCAAATGCCACCTAGCTAACAGACTTGAGGCTTCTTGGGGAGCAGGGCCACCGCGCTGGGCTCTTGCTGACACGGACTGTGCCCCTGCAAAGCGCCAGGCACAGGCTGGACACTGGACATCTGCACTTCCAGGAAACCTGCCCTGTCAGACGCTGGCACCCTAACAGCAAGCAGGGAAGCCAAGCCCCTGGGCCAAGGTTGCACCTACAGCAGACTCAGCCTGAGTGGAGATCAGGGTTTCTGGTGACAGGGTCCTCTCTGTGTCTGTATCCTTAAGTGTATCAGGATAAGCCAAGCTGTGCCACTGTCATAAATTAATCTCTTTATCTAACAGGTCTACACAAAGCAAGTTTACATGTTCATGCATTCCTTGGGCTTATTGGCAGCCCCCCTGGCCAGCTAGCCACAGCAAGGGAAGGCACAGGAGAGTCACTCTGGTTCTTCATGGTCTCTTTCCAGAAGTGACACCCAGCCTGTCTATTGGTCAGGACTAGTCACATGACCCCACCAAATTGCAAGGGAAGCTGGGAAATGTGGCAGATCTCTGAGTGTTAGAGGGCTGTGCCTGCCGCCGTACGCAGAGGTGCGCTCAGTTAATGGGTGTTGAGGCAGTAGGCAAACGAGTCTTCGGTTGGGGAGCAGGACCATGGCTGAACAAAAGAAAATGCATCTGGATTTGTCTCTTGGGATTCTTATTCTGAGCCAATTGGAATTTGTCTTTCCAAGCTGATATTTACCGAAGGCACAGTTTCTTTATCTACCCTGCCCCATGCCTGCCCCACCACAGGGAAGATGCCCAAAGCCTTCCAGGCTATAGGGAAGTCCTGGCCTAGGAGGCCTACTCCTCCTCCACCATCTGCCATCAGGAGCAAATGGATCGGCAGGTTTCAGAGGTGACCAGTTATCTCCGTGCAGAGAGAGGTTCACAGGTTCCACCCTCTACCCCAGGCCAGAGCTGTGTCCACCTGACACACCAATCAAAAGAGGCTTGAGAACTTTGGGAGGTGTGAGGTAGGTGTGTGGGAAAATGGAAAAACACCCAGGTTTTTCTTCAAAGCCCTCACAATAGTGTTTGATGGATGGATTTAGAACATAGAATTTTTAAGCTGGAAAGAACCAAGAAATAATGCAGTCCACCTACCTCAGGAGGGAGTCTGAGGCCGGGGCGAGGCGGGAGGGGGTGCATGCCCAGGGGCAGGGCCTGAGCTGCAGGGGATGCCTCATGCCCCTGACTTCCAGGCCCCTGACAGCTGCCTAGACCCTTCTCTGACCCTTTCTCAATCCATCAAGCAGCAAAAGAGCAGCATGTGGCTGGGAAGCCATGGAACTTTGTCTCCGATCAATCTGACAGAGCTTGGAAAAGGCTGGTGAATCCCAGTCACCCGGATGATGTGATGGGGCAATGGTGGGCGGAGGGGCAACTGCATCATCAGAGAAGGGAGGTAGCACACTCAAGGGCTGCCCTCCCTCCGTCTTGGTCCGGGCTGCCAACAGAATACCATAAACTAGGAGGTCTAGAGGACAGACCTTTACATCTCACGGCTCTGGAGGCTGGGAAGGGAGGGCCAAGACCCAGGTGCTGGCAGATCCGGTGTCCAGCCCTCCCGTGCTTTCTGGCTGTGACCTCCATGGTGGAGAGAGATGGTCTCCCTCTTGTCTCTTCTTACAGAGGCATGCAATGAGGGCTACATCCCTGACCTATCCCTTGCCCCTACCTCTTAATACCATCATGCTGGTGGCTGGGTGTCAGCATATGAATGTGGTGGGGGACGTGCAGTCAAGGAATCTTCTGTGCCCCCCAGTCATCCCTCATCATGGCCACCTGAGCTCCCCCAGTGCCTGCTCTGCACCTGAGGGGCCAGCCCTCACCCCTAAAGAACACAGAGACCTCCTCGTGGGGGAAGTGGGCACCCAGGCAGTAAAGAGAGTGTGCAATTCCACATGATGCATGTAGGGACCCCAGTCAGGAGAGAGCTTCCCCAACGGGGCCCGCATGGCAAACTCAGTGCCACCCTGATGGGTCCCGGCTGCTCTGCAGTGCTGTAAGTTTCCACTTGAGGCTGAGGGTGGGGAACCAGAATGTCCCCAACTATCAGAGACAGGCCAAGGGCTCGGGGTCTATTTCTAAGGACACTCGTGGCCAGGTGGGTCAGGAGGGAGGCTGTTCCTCAGTGCACTCTTAGTGCTGGAGGGACCGGGCATTGGCATTTCTGCGTCAGGTTGCTGCTCTCGAATGCAGCCACCCGTGGGGCCAGACCAGTGCCTCACTCACTGGGTCCCTCACTGCCCCTGACCTTGAGAATGAGAAAGAAGGGGGAAACAAAAGATTTCTCATCAGTGAGATCAAAGAAGCAATCTGGGGCCCCCTTGAAGCCCACTGACGAGGCGGGAATGATGGGCCACGCCACAGGCTACCAATGGTCCTGGTAAAAAGAAGACTGGGTCCTGCCCATTCAGCCACATGGAGGGTGCTGTGACGTTGGAAGGTACTTGGGTAAGCCTAAGAGCCAAATTCAGGGCTGGAGCAGTGGCTCAGTGGTTATAGCACTTGCCTGCCATGTGCAAGGATACAGGTTCAAACCCCAGCACCACGTATACAAAGAAATGAAAGCCACATGAAAAACTAAATAAAGTTGATTCTCTCTCTCTCCCTCTCCCTCTCCCTCTCTCTCCCTCTCCTTCTCTCTCTCTCTCTCTCTCTCACACACACACACACACACACACACACACTGTCCCTCTCGAAGAAGAAGAAGAAGAAGAAGAAGAAGAAGAAGAAGAAGAAGAAGAAGAAGAAGAAGAAAGCCAAAACTCTCTGAACATGGGACTCCCCAGGTCATCAGCTGGACCTCTGCTTAATTCACATGCATATCCATGGCAATCTCAACCCATCTCGTGGCTTTAAGTGTCACTGCATGCCAGTGATGCTCAGGTTTATATCCCTGCCCTCTACCCCATGTACTTCCTTGAGTTCACTCTTTCCCTCTCCTAGACCGAACTCCCTTGCCCCATTCTGTTCAGCCCCTAATATTATCGAATGCAGTCAGAGGTCACTGCTCAGACCCAAACTCTGGGGGTTGTTCCCGGCTTTTTCTCCCACACCCAGCCTCCAACCCATCATTCCATCCTATTAGTCTTACCTGTAAAGTCTTTCCAGAATGTGACCGGTTCTCACGATCTCCACTGCCACCTCCCTGGACCAAGAGACTCCTCTGTGGCCTCCGGTTCCCAGCTTGAGTCTAGTGAGTAGCCGGTTCAGTCTTTGGAAGAGCAAAGGGAGCTGAATCGCCTAGGTCCAGCTAGAACAATTCAGGGGTCTTCACCTTCTACTCTGAGGGACAGAGCTTTCAGCAGGACTCTGTTGTGGTCTGACTCATGTTTTGTGTGATCCTGACCATGTTCATGTTTCACACATTCAAAAAAAGAAAAGAAAATCAGCAAGAATACAAACACAATGCAAAGCTAAATATCACGTGGATAGTGTAACTATACTGGAGGGGGGGAATTACCTAACTTTAAACCCAGTATTTGGATTCTACACCCTCAGACAACAGACAAGAGAACATTCTGGAGTACTGGGGTTAGGAAGTCAGCACGCAGATTTGAAGGGGACACATCTCACCCCTTAACAGGTACCTGCAGGGCTTGGTGAGAAAGAGGTGGGAAGGAAGAAGAGGACGTGAAGTTGTGTGTGACGTTGCTCTGATCATGTTTTGTGTGATCCTGATCATGTTCATGTTTCATACACTCAACAAGGAAGGGTAGGGACCTAACTAGAATACAGCAGAATTCAAAGCTGAACTTCAAGTCAACAGCATAACCATACTGAAGGGAGAGAACTAAGAAAATTTGGTAGATAGATAGATGTTAGATGGATTATATAGCTGAAAAAATGGGTAGGTAGATATATAAGATAGATAACAGATGATAGATTAGATTAATGATAAATAGGTGATAGATGGAAAGAAGTGCATGTGAATATGTTTATGTATGCATGTGTATGTGTAAAATTTTCCAATTGTCTTCCAAGACCCTGGTAGCAATGAGCTCATGCATAAACAACATCTTGATATATAAATGTCATTTTCCACTCAAACAAATATGGAGAAATATGGCAATTGCCAAATCAGCCCAGCAATTGAAGCTAGCATCTCTAGCAACAGAATAAAAGAGAAAACAGAGCATGCCTGCTGGTGCAGTGCCCTGGTGTAAACAGACTTCTGCAGTACTCTGCTAAAAGTGCCTAGCCTGGGGCTGGAGCGGTGGCGCAGCAGTTAGGGCGCCTGCCTGGCAAGTGCAAGGACACAAGTTTGAACCCCAGCACCACGTACGAGCAACAAAAGCCACATGAAAACTAAATAAAAATCGATTCTCTCTTTCTCTCTCTTAAAAAAAAATTTTAAAAAGTGCCTAGCATGAACCCAAATATGAGGACCTGTCAACAAATCATCCTACGAAGTAGCTGGAATGTGCTCTCAGCAGTGTCTAGGTCACGAAACAGAAACCTGAAGAGGCATAGCAAGCGAATCCCAGAGACAACTCAGCCTTTCTTGGAATATAAAGGACAGTACAGGGACAGTTGGCAAAAGCTATTTTAAATAAAAGTTTTGCACCAATGTTAATTTCCTGATTCTTCACCACTGTAGTGTGTTTACATAAAAGAATTTATACCCACTGAAATATATAAGGGCAGAGAGTCAACTTGATCTTAAATAGTTTGGGCAGGAAAGTGAGAAGGATAAAGCAAATGTAGGAAATGTTAGTATTTGGGAAGCTCTGGTGAAGGATATCTGGGAATTATCAAACACAGCAAAGCATCAGGGTAAAATTCTGCAGGTTTCCCCTGAAAATGAAAAATTAACAGAGGTAAACATTATTCCTTGAAACACGGTGATCAGAAAATCCAATCAAGACAAAGAAAGGGAGAAAGATTGCCAATGCTAGGACAAGAGTGGACATCACTTCAGACCCTACAAGCACACTTGAACAACTCTTTTCCAAAAATCCAAACATTCAGATGACATGGTCGAAGTCCTAGAAAGCCACTTTCCAAAGTGGCCTTAAAAACATGTGGAAAAATCAACTGGCATATAAGTAAAACACATTTTTAACTCTTTTATAATTTTAAATCTTCTTTAAAAGGAATGTCCAGGTACAGACAGCATCCCTGGTGAATGCTTTCAAACACTTAGAAAAGAAATAATGCCAAAATTAAAAACTTCCAGAGAATAAAAAAAAAGAGGTTGGATTTTCCTATCAATTTTAGGAAGCCAGAACAACCTTGATGTCACCATTCTGATAAAAAAAAAATTACAAAAGTGTAAAATTACAGCCCAGCCTCCCTCATAAATATAGCTGGTAAAATTGTAAACAAAATATCAGCAAATTGAATCTAGTGATTTTTTAAAAGAATGATCTACCGCTGACCATATTTGGTTAATTTCATGAACGCAAATCTCTTTTAATATTTGAAAATAACCAATTCAATTCCCAATTTTTCAGAAAGTGCAGGAAAAAAAAACAAATTACTATCTCAACAGAAACAGAAGAAACATTGAACATTCTTCCTAATTAAAAAAAAATTGAAGCAAAGAACTCTCTACTTTTGTAAAGAGCGTCTATTAAAAAAAAAACCTGCAATAATGATCATCCTTTGCTTTGCCTGAGATGTTCAAAAGAAAAGAAGCGTTCCCACGGCCATCATTTATATAAACATTGTTCTGAAGATCCTAAATAGTGCAATAAAGAAAAATAAATAAATAAAAGGTAAAAGAATTGGAAAAGATTAAATCTAGTGATTTAATCGAGCTGTCATTTTCTCAGATATTAGAATAGCATATGTAAAAAATCCAAAATAATCCACAAACTGTTAGAATTAATAAGTGAACTTAACAAGATTACTAGATAGTAAATCAATATTAAAATGTTGTCTTATTTTTATATAACAGCAAACTGAAAATGAAATTTTTGAAATGATGTCATTTTGATATCTGGCTTATGGTAATGGCAGAGTTGGTCATTCAAATATTCTCAAAGATAGCAACTATAAAATCTGGACAGAATTTATTATCAGAGGAAAAATTATTTGAAGGCATTGTCAAGCCATAAAAAAAAAAAAAAGCCACTAGGCACACATCTGTAATCCCAATGGTTCAGGAGGCTGAGGGAGGAGGATCACGAGTTCAAAGCCAGCCTCCAAAATTTAGTGAAGCCCTAAATAACTTAGTGAGACCCTGTCTCAAATTTAAAAAGTAGATAGGGCTGGGGATGTGGCTCAGTGGTTAAGCACTCCTAGGTTCAATCCCTGGTACCAAAAAAGAAAAAGACAATGTCAAAGGAGTCTTTTGCCATGGATGGCAATGAAAAAAGATGGCAATTTTGTGGCTTCTTTCTGGAGTTGACAAATAATGACCTCTAACCTTCACGAGTTCTATGGTAGAGGCCTCATCTGACAGACTTTGGAAGTGAGAGAGAGTGCATTCCTAGAAGCAAGAAGTAATTCTGAATGGAAGTGACAGAGTCCCAGGTTGGGGGGGTGGGGAATCTGTGAACTCTGCCTAAATCCCTGACTGGTTGCTGATTTGCACACGCATAGGGAAGAATCCAGGAAGCCCAGTGAAGAAGCAGGCAGCAACCAGAGAAGATTCTACCCTTGGTAGACAGAATGTCATGAAAGTGATGCGTAAGATTACTGCATGTTTTATTTAGGAAATTCCCCAACTCGCAGACCTCAGGTACCAAGTGCTTGAGGCTTGGGGTGCCAGAGGTCAGAGCTCAGGACTGGCAAAACAGCTAGAAATTTAAGATGGAAACTGGAACAACAAGAAAGTCACAGGAAGGGTGGGTGCCAAAACGTGGATATAAACACTCTAAATCTCTGGCTGACCACCAAACTCTGTCTCTGCAGGGGAGACCCAGGGAATCACGGGAACACCACAGCAGCTGGAAGTGGAGAATATTCAGCTTGGGAAAGATGGTATTTAAAGATTGAGTGCTGGCAAATTAACTGTCTTAGCTCCCTCCCTCAAAAAAAAAAAAAAAAAACTTAGAAAAACATAACAGAATCCAGAATCACTACAATATATTGTTCACACTGCCCAGTTTTTCAATAAAAATACTAAACAGGAAAATATAATACGTACTCAAGGGAATAGAAACATACTGAATGGCATAGACACTGGATTAGCAAAGACATCAAAGCAGCTGTACAAATATTTAAAAGAAATACAAGGAAATGTGGTATTTTAAAAGATTAAATGACAATGTAGTCTTAATGAGTGAACAAACAGGAAATGCCAACAGAGAAAATGGAAATTGATACAAGCTAAAGGAATACGCCATTGCTGGAAAGCATATGATTTTTCATCCTAAATGAAAAACTTACTAGATATGCTTAAAAACAATTTGGAGATGGCTGAAGGAAGATGAAGATAAATGAATCTTCAGTGACTTTGAAGATAAATGAGTAACTCTCCAATCCAAAGCAGAAAGAAAAAAAATATTGCAGGAGATTGAACATCAGAGATGAGTGGGAAAGTATCAAGGAGCCCAAGATAGATGTAACTGGAATTCAAAACCAAGAGCGCACAGAGCAGAAGACTAAAACTCGTTCGAAGAAAAGTTTACGTTTTGATGAGCATTTTTGAGTCACAGAAGCTGAAAACCCGTAGACAGGATAAATGCAAAGAAAACGATGTATCGGCACCCAGCCGTCAAAAGGCTGGAAGAGAGAGGGGGAAATCCTTGAAAGTAGAGAGGACAAGAAAAGAACACTGAGAACGAGGAACCGGAGACTTCTCACCCAAGGCGGAAGGCCAGCATGCACTGGAACGCAACTGGGGCCACGTCCATATCCAGCAAAATCAGTCCTGGGACAAGGAAAGCCAACTTCTGAGCAAAAGGAGAGACTCCTACTGAGTCCTTCATTGCAAGAAATGCTGAAGAACTGGCTGGAGGTAAAAGAATAAAGTGCACAATACATGCCAGAGAGCTGGGTACTACGGCTGCATGTTTCCTAATGTTTTTAAAAGGCACATGATTATTTAAAGCAAAACTCACAACACAGTACTGTGGATTTATAATAAATAGGTGATCCCTACGATCACAGCGTTGCTCGAAACCATTGTTACAAGGTTCCTACACTCTATCTGAAGTGTTTCAAGATAAACTGTAAGTAGACTGTGATGAAGATGCCCTTTGTAATCTCTAGAGCCACCATTAAGACTAGTGCTAACACACAAAGCTGGAAAGCCAACGGAAGAATTTAAATTAAACAACAAAAAATGTGATTAAGAGGAAGACAGAGGTGCTAGAGTGGTGGCTCAGCGGTTATGGCACTTGCCTGGCACACTCGAGGAAGAGGGTTCAAACCCCAGCACCACGTACACAACGAAGTGTCAGAGCAACAAAAGCCATGTGAAAAACTAAATTAAATGGGTTCTTTCTTTCTCTCTCTCACTGTCCCTCTCTCTTTAAAAAAAAAAGTGTTTCTACCTCCTTGCTTATCTTTAAAATAATAAAAAGAGGAAGACAGAAGAGAAATATAAAAATAATTTTAAAAAGAGGAAATGTACAGAAAACAAACAACAAAATGATAGACCTAAAGGCCAACAAATCAATAGTTAGGTTAAATATAAATGGACCACACGCGAAAATCAGAAGGCAGATTATCAGGCTAGATAAAAATGCGAATCCCCGATAAGCATTATCTGCAAGATATGGATAGCTTCAAAGCAAAGGAGACAGAAAGGGGAGTGTAGGAAAGGGGAAACGTGTGATTGCCGATTCAGGGTGTCAACTTGATTATATCGAGGGCTGCCTATAAAATCGATCGATCATACTTCTGGGTGTCTGTGAAGGTGTTTTCTAGAACACTGACTTGTGAGTCAGCAGAGCGAGAGGAAGGACCTGCCCTATACATGGGCAGCACCATCCGACAGGCTGGGTGCCCTGGGAGAACAGAAAGCCTCTCTGGTCTTCCTCCTTGAGTAGGGTATGTTTTCTCCCATGCTTGCACTGGGTCGCCAGGATCGAGATTCTCTAGCGTTCGGACTCTGGGACTGGCACGGAGGTTCTTGGAATCACCCTCGGGATATGAGACAGGCCAAGATCTCTGGCTTGCAGAGCTCCATCCTGGTCAATCTTAAAAAAAAAAAATCTTAAAAAAAAATCTTAAAAAATAAAATGGTCCAAGCCTGTAATCCCAGTGACTCAGAGGGCTGAGGCAGGAGGGTCGCAGGTTCCAGGCCAGCCTCAGCAACTTAGAGAGACCCTGCCTCAAAATCGAAAATAAGGGGCTGGAGCAGTGGCTCGACGGTTACGGCACTTGCCCAGCATGCATGAGTACACGGGTTCAAATCCCAACACCATGTTCACAACTAAGTGTCAGAGCAACAAAAGCCGTGTGAAAAAATAAAAATAAAAATTGATTCTGTCTTTCTCCTTTCTCTTTCACTGTCCTTCTCACTTAAAAAAAATAGAAAATAAAAAGAGCTGGGGATGTGACTCATTGGTTAGACACCCCTGGGTTCGATCCCAGGTGCAAATAAATAAATCAATAATAGCAACAATGAATTCCACCACTGTATATAATTGAAATGCACCAATTAATACATAAACATAAATATATTCCATTGGTTCCATTTCTTGGAAAACTCTAACACAAGTGACTATATTAATATTAGACTTCACAATAAGAAGTATTACAAGAAAGAATGAGACATTTCATTTTGCAAGGATAAAAGAATCAACAGAGCAGACAGGTATAAAAATGGCAAATAAACGTGTACCCCCCAAAAAGGAGACTCAAAATCCATGGAACAATAGCTGGTGGAACTAAGGTGAGGAGGAGAAAACCGATACAGTTGGGGAACTGAAGATGGAGTTTGCCTCGTTGATGCTGTAAGAGCGCCATCCGGCACATTACTTGATATTTGAAGTGTGTTCCACCCAATGTCTGCAGAATGCAAACTCTTTTCAAGTGTATATGGAATCTTCTTCAAGATAGATTAGTGCTGGACCTTAAAATGAGTTTCAATGTACTTCAAAAGATTGGAATCATACAGAGCTTATTCTTTGACGTAAGTGGAATTAAATTAGTCATCAGTAACTGCGAGATGCCCAGAAAGTCCCCCAGTCTTTGGAGATTAAATAACACACTTCTAAATAACACATAAGCCCAAAACAATCACAATCAAAATTGCAAATATTCTTCACTGAATGACAGCAAAAAAATATGATTTATGGCAGTGTGTGAGATATAGATACCACCACAGTAAAAGAGAAAGTTACATTTATTTTTTAAAGAGAGAGGGACAGTGAGAGAGACAGAGAAAGAGAGAAACAACTCTATTTAGTTTTTCACATGCCCTTAGTTGCTCCAACACTCAGTTGTGTACGTGGTGCTGGGGTTTGAACCTGGGTCCTCGTTCTTGCCAGGCAAGCGCCAAAGCTGCTGAGCCACCGCTCCAGCCCCAGAAAGTTACATTTTTAAAAGGCACACTGGCAAGAAAAGAAAAAGGTCTAAAATCTGTTCTAAGCTATTATATTATTAAGCAAAAAATTCTAAATAAAACAAAACTAAGCAGAAATAATAAAGAATAGACGTGAAATAACATAATAGAGAAAATAAATGAAATTTAAAGGTGATCCTTTGGCAAAAATAAAATGATAAACCTCTTGCTAGAGTAATCAGGAAAAAATAATCCATTTCAAGAATGAAAGAGGGTCACAAGCACACGTCCTAAAGACATTGAAGGGGTAACAGGTAGTTCTGTGCTGGTAAACCAGGCCACATCTGCAGGCTTTGCCAGTGGGTGTCAGCAAGCTTCTTTTTATTAATGCATTTAGTGACATTAATAAATGTCACAAAGTGAGCAGCTGACTTTTGAGAAATTCAATAAGCTACATGATATAGATTGTGTGCATTTTTATACGTATGTTACACTTCAGTTTTTTTTTTTAAATTCATGTGCTGCAAACCGACATTTCAGTCATCAGTGGGCCACGTATAGAAACGCGATCCCAAAAGATTATATTGTCTGGTGACATTGCAGCAGTCTCAGTGTGGGCAAGTTCAGCCCTTGATGTTGGCAACAACGGGTTTTGCAGAACGTGTCCCCACGTTCATGAGGTACGTGACTGTACCTCAAAATTCATGGTGCACCTCCTCTATAAAATGCCACCTAACTGTTTGCTTTAACCCAGTAACACTCCCTATGTGCACCAATTTGCAAGACTCTCGATGCCACTTTAAGGAAAAATAAAAGAAATATAGCATATTAAATTTAAAATGTTACAAACTTAAGAGAGCATGACGTACATTTTAGATTGATGGAGAGACGGAACACTAGATATTCATTCATAGTTTTAAATGAAGTCCCAAGTTATATCAGAAATTGACATTCAAATGTGAGAGTTGCGACCGTGAGAAAATGTTCCACACCATGTCTAAGACAGTAGCATTTCATGGTGCATCAAGGGTGAACTGTGAGAGTGCTCTACCCGGTGCGTGCAGGAAATCATCTATGGATGATTTTAAAACAATAACAAAATCAATAAAAAGAACATTTACTTCTCTCTCTCTCTCTCTTTCTTTTTTTTCCCTAAAGAGAGAAAGAATCAATTTTATTTAGATTTTTTCACGTGGCTTTCATTACCCTGACACTTCACTGTGTACATGGTGCTGGGGTTCAAACCCACGTCCTTGCACATGCCAGGCAAGCACTAGAACCACTGAGTCACCACTCCAGCCCCATGATTCGCTTTTTATTAACACCATGTACTGACAATCCTAAATAATGCCAGTGATAAAATACTCCTCCTGGAAAACCCTTTTGTTGGTCTAAGCTCTAAATTGGTGCAGCGTCACATCAGCACATTCTTATTACTTATCTTTGTTAAATATTGTATCCTAAGTGAAAGGTAACGCGGAGAACTTCCCATTAAAGGGTCTGCGTCCACCATACGTGAGCTCAGGCTCATGCACTCACTTGGAAAGTAACCTCACCATGGTTGAAAACTGTCCAAGCTTGCAAACTGAGAGGTATAGTATTTTTGTTTGACAAGGGAAAATTTTAGTTCATAAATAAAATATTGAATATCTTCAACATTTAAGTTTCTTTTTGCAATTAGTGGTTTTAGAACCAATCAAGGAAACAATTATTATTGAATAGTGCATGACTGTTCCTGAAAGTGATTTTTTTTTTTCAGGGCTGAGGATCGAACTTGGGGCCTTGCACATGCTAGGCAAGCACTCTGCCGCTGAGCTAAATCCTCAACCCCCCTGAAAGTGATTTTGCCACACTGAGAAAGGATAGTGTTAAACATAGTCTGCTTCAGGTGTTAAATACATCAGGTATGCCTAATTAATCATACCATGTCCTGGCTTGGTGGCTGACATACAGTAGATATCAACACAGGATCACCTGTTATTAGCAGTTGTTAAGTCTGAATAGGAGGATAAGGATGGATAGAAGCCAGGACCACCCAGCTTCCTGCACACTGTCTCCCTATTTCCAGATTTCATCTGACCAGTGGAGATTCACACTGAGTTGCCAACCTGAGCCAAGTTCAGTGTTTCGTGTGCATTATCTAAATTTTTCTCACTAAAACTCATGAACACCACCTTTAACTCCACTTACTCCATTACAAACCACACTCAGAGTTGAAGTCATTTCCTCAAATTCATTCAGTCAATAACTGGAAATGTTGTGGTCAAGACTAATTTTGTTGGACACCAATCCTGCATTTTTGGTGTTTAAGACACAATTCCACTGTTTCCTGCCTTCTATTGTTTTTGTGGAGAAGTCAACCATCAGCGCGTCCCTACTTCATACATCAGCTATCTTTTCTTTTCTGCTTATAACATCTCTTCTTTGTTTTTGTTGTCAGGAGATTTCATTGTCTTATATTTTTCTACTGATTAACATTCTTGGAATTTCTTAGTCTTCTAAGGATTATTCTTCCCTCAATTCTGAAAAGTCTTCACCATTATCTTTTCATATTGTTGGCTTTGCCTCATCACCACCCCCAGTCTTTCCCCCTTCCTTCTACTCCTCTCTCTTTTCTTTTTTTATTCTCTCTTCCTTTTTAGAGCTTTCATTTAAAATCATTTGCACTTCTCACTCTATCCTTTAGGTTTCTTAACCTCTTGTCCGTATTTTCCATATCTATCTATTGCTGGGATGATTTTTCAATAAAATCCTTATTTTCTCTTCATTTTCACTAATTCTCTTTTCAGCTTTGTCTAAATTACTATCAATTCTGTCCACTGAGTTTTTAACTGCTTTATCATACTTTTTTTCATTCCTGGAGTTTCATTTTCTAATTATTTATTTTTTACCCATTTTGAATCTCCTCATTTCTTGAATATGTTAAACATAATTTCCCATTACTGGTACAATAATTCTAATA
>PVKS010009118.1:0-65296 GCA_004027875.1 Aplodontia rufa | reverse complement strand
TAGTTTTGTTAATAGTTTGTACAGTTTTTTTGTTCTCAATTTCGTTGATTTCAGCTCTGATTTTGGTAATTTCCTGTCTTCTTTTAGCTTTGGGGTTGGACTGTTCCTCCTTTTGTAGTCGTTTGAGATGAAGTATAAGGCTATTTATCTGATCTCTTTCTAGATTTTTGATGTATGCACTCAGTGCTATAAATTTACCTCTTAAGAATGCCTTCATACAGTCCCAGAGGTTTCGGTATGTTGTTTCCTCATTCTCATTCAATTCCAAGAACTTCTTAATTTCTGCTCTCATTTCCTCTTTTACCCATCCTTAGTTTAAGAGGTAAGTTATTCAATTTCCAAGTATTTGAGCAGTTTCTGTTGTTTCTCTTGTTGTTGATTGCTAAGATCCATTGATAAAAAAAAATTATGATCTGACAGAATACATGGAATTATATCCACTTTTTTATATTTGTTAAGATTATCCAGGTGGACTAGGATGTGGTCTATTTTTGAGAATGATCCATGAGCCTCTGAGAAGAAGGTAAATTCAGCTGTCTTAGGATGGAATATTCTGTATATGTCTTTTAAGCCCAATTGACTAATAGAGTTGTTCAGATTGGTGATGTCTTTATTGATTTTTTGTTTTGATGATCTGTCTAGAGTTGATAGTGGTGTGTTAAAGTCCCCCAGAACTATTGTGTTGAGATCAATGAGGGGATTGATGTCCTTAAGTATTTTTTCCATATATTTGGGGGGTTGTAATTGGGGGCATAAATGTTAATTAACATTATATCTTCTTGATGGACTGTCCCTTTTAGTATGATATAGTGACCCTCTTTGTCCTTTCTGAGTAGTTTTATTTGGAAATTGATTTTATCAGAAATTAGAATCACCACACCAGCTTGCTTTTTTGGGCCACAGGCCTGGTAGACATTTTGGCAACCTTTCACTTTCAGCCTGTGTCTATTTTTGCGTATCAAGTGTGTCTCTTGCAGGCAACATATTGTTGGATTTTGTTTTTTGATCCAGTGAGCCAGACTGTGTCTTTTAATTGGGGCATTGAGACCATTCACATTCAAAGTTAGAATAGATATGGGAGGCTAAGTCTCTGACATTGTATCAATTACAGAATTTTAAGTCATCTTGGAAGTCATCTTGTGTAAATTATGATTATTGACTCGCCCTTGTTTGAAGAATTAAGATATCATTTGCATTATCTTCTGAATGGAGAACATCCTTGAGAATAGTTTGTAGTGTAGGATTTGTGTTCATGTATCTTGTTAGCTTGAGTTTATCGTTGAAGTATTTGATTTCCCCATCACATTTGAAGCTGAGTTTTGCAGGGTATATATATTATCTTTGGGTGGAAGTTGTTATTTTTTAACACTTCAAAGATATTGTTCTAAGCTCTTCTGGAATACATTATTTGCTCTGAAAAATTCATAGTGATCTGAATTGCCTCTGAATGTGATTTGGGGCTTTTCTCTAGCAGGTTTTAGAATTCTCTCTTTAATTTCTCTGTTATTCAATTTGTACATGATATGTCTTGGTGTGTTTCTCAAATTGATTAGGTCTATTTGGTGTTCTATAAGCATCTTGTATGTGGTAATCCGGGTCAATAGCAAAATGAGGAATTTCTCACTAATGATTTTGCTTAAAAGGTTTTTGAAGCCTCTTGTTTGCTGTTCAGAGTATTCCTCCAGGCCAATGATTCTTAGATTATTACCCCTCATCTCATCAAATATTACTTGGAAGTTCTGATTATGTAAAATAAGCTGTTTATCTTGTTTTTCTTCTTTGATTTCTACATTGTTTAGGCGATTCTCTTGTCCCATACTTGTTCTTCAAGTGCTGAAGTTCTATTTTCAGTGGAGTTTACTCTGGTGTTGGTGTCTTCCAGTGAAGATTTGAATTGGTTAACCATGTTTTTCAACCCTGATAGCTCTGCTACATCTCTTTTCAGAAGGTCAATATCTTTGTACAGCTGATCTTTCATCTCATGGAATTTTTCCTTAATTTCCCTGTAGAATTTGTCTCTCATTTCTTGAAATTGATCTCTGATTTCTTTCCTTATTTCCTCTCATAACTCTTTGATTGCATTACTAATCATAATGCTGATACAATGTCTTTGGTTTTCAACTAGGGCCCCAGATATGGGATCGTTGGGTGGAGAGCTCTGGGGTTGAGGAGGAGAGTTATTTCCTCATTTTCTGAGTCAGAGAGCTGTCTTTTATTTCAGCCTTGTTACTTTTGTTGGAGTAATTGAAGCTTCTTATGGCTTTGCTTCATTGTGAAGGGGAGCTATTTGGTCAATACAGACCTAAAGATGCCAGACGGTTCTGTGAGAATTTGAGAGGCTATAGGTGCAAATACTAGTCCGTTTCAACTAAAACAGATGAGCTGATGATTAGCACCAATAGTGGCAGCTTTCTTTGAGAGAACTCTCACTGTGTATTATGATAGCAAGCAAGTACCCGTTTTGAAGCTTGTCTATTTCTTCAGGTAGTAGGGTCTCTCTGAAATTGGGGAGAAGGAATAACTAGGAAGTCAAGGAGGTGAATTGGGGAGGTATAAAATCACACCTGATTTAGAATATAGGGGAACTAGGGATTAGAGGGGAGTAGGTTATTCTATTAGGACTAAGGAAAACATAGAAATGGGGTGCAGGTAGGGTAAAGATTTGGGGTGAGAATGAGAGAAAGATGCTTATACTTAGGGATTACCAGAGTACAGTGGAGGAAGAGGTTAGCAGTAGGGTTCCAGAATACCTAGAGAAAGTAAGAGCCAATCACCAATACATACACACAGATAAATATTTACATCCACCAACACCAAATTCAGTATTATTCATGAAGCAAGAAAGGAGTAGAGGAAAAAAAGCCCATAGTAATTTTAAAAATTTAAAAATAGTGTATTCCTGTTTTTTTAAAAAATAAAAAACACAAAAAAATGAAGAAATGAAAAAAAAATCCAAAAAACCAAAAAAAAAAAAAAACAGAAAACTATTCTGAGTTTTTCTGCCTACTAGGTCAGCGAGTATGTACCATGGGGTGGTGCATTCAAATCTGACATCAAGCTGGGGATTCTTCAGAGTTGAGCTTGTTGGGGGAGAAGCAGATTGGTTGAGTCCGGTGACCTTGCTTTTCTTATAGGATCTCCTCAAAATTTTCTGTTGCAAAGGGGTATTCAGCTCTCCCTGGGCTGTAATCCTGAGATTTCTGCCAATCCACACTCTAGATATTTCTTGGACCTGTGGCTCAGAAGTTGTAGACAATCGAGTTGATCCTATTGTAGATGTGTGGGTCTCTGACTAATCCAAGGATAGTGACCAGCCTGAGACTCACTTCCTCAGGATCACTGGTGACCCACTCTGCATGTCTTGTTCACTGGTGACCCACTCTGCGTGTCTTGTGATCTTCAGAAGTCCCAAGAGCTGCTCTGTGGGGTTTACTGAAGCCCATGAAAGATTGACCAGATCGTGCCAGAGCTTATGTGGTTCTCAATTGCAAGCACTAGGAGATGCCCTGCTAGAGAGGTCCAGGCCTAGGAAGCCTTGGCTAAGCAAGGAGCTCAGATGGTAAGGGGAAGTCCATGCTGCCCTACATATTCAAAGCTTCCTGAGGCAGATATCAAGCAGAGGCTGAAGCAGAGGATCCCCTTTAGAGAGATGTGCCCTGCTGGAGCAAGTTCTGTTCACAGGCTCCTCCTATTTGGGCGAGAAGCAGGGTAGTGGAAGGGCAGAAGGTCGCCAACATAGAGGTTTTCGAGCTGGAGAGGTGAATCGCAGTTCCCTACAGCCCCCAGGGCAGATGGCCAGTTGTTGAGGGGGCGGTAACTTCTGTTTATGATCATGGGGACTGAGGCCCCATATCACTGTTGGGCAACACCCCTCCCCCAACGCTCTCCCACGCTGGTGCTGGTGTGAGCACTTATGTTAAAGGACTTCAAAATCACTTGTAACCCGAGGGCACCTGAAGAGAGTTATTATCCACAGTGATTGAGTTAAAGATCTTGTGCCCCTCCTTCCCAGGCTCCGCAGGCAGCAACCGGAAGTGTAGCAGGAACTCCCAGCACCACACAGACCCTTGGGAAAGTGCCCAATCTTGGAGCAATAGATTCTGGTTTTCTGGCCATGGTTTCTGAGGGCCCAAGAAGTGGTTTTTGCTGAGCAACCCGCCCCGCCCTCAGGGAAACGCCACAATGGTTCTCCAAGCTGCACAAATAGCTACAAGTTTGCTAATGTGAGCAATTAATTCCCAGCGCTTTATGCAAGATTAGGTAAATTACGAGCTGTGAGATGAGGGAGTTCCCAGCCAGCTGGGTTAGGGTATTTAGTTGGGAAACTCACTCTCTTGCTCCGTTTCTGCCCTCCGGAGCAGCTCCCCTCCCCAGGGTGACGCGGGCTCTCCTAAGATCTCCTTTACATTCGTTAATGGACCACATTATTTCTTTGGAGTTAAAGAAATTAGCAGGGGAAAATGTTCTCCACACTGGGAGCTTTGTCCTACCATGGGAATCCGGGTGCTGTCCGGCAGGGTGAGGAGATTCTCAGGAGCTTCCCGGAGTCACTGACTGACGGTGAGGTGAATGCCATTTTTCTCTTTCATTTCTTATTAAGAATGCTTTTTCATCTTATTCATTTGATTATTGCTATGCTGATTAGTATATACAAATATATGGGTGTGTGTGTATATATACGCACACATATGATTTATACATACACATGATATGTATATACACACAGCATGCACATCAATATACAATATGTTATATGTGTATATGTATATACATATACACAATAATCACATCAATGTATGTGTATTCACATTTATTTTTTCCTCATTTTTGTACCTTTTTAATAAGTGTTATTTTTCTTTGTTTTGTCTTTTGAAGGTTAGGTTGTTCATTTTTGTTTTATTTTTTATTTTGTTCTTGTTTATTTGTTTCTCTTTTCCTCCTTTCTTCTCCCTCTCGTAGCCAAATTATCTTGTTCTCTTTGTCTCTTATTTTTTTTCTGTGCTTTCTTTAATAGCCACCACTTACTACATCTCTACCATTTTCTCTCCATTCACATTTGGAACATTCTAAAAATTTCTTTGTCTTCCCATCCCATTTTATTTTCTCTTAACAAATTATATTTTTGCCATCTTTTAGAACAATTAAACATTAGGAATAAATCAAAGTGGCAGATACTAATTAACGTCTCTATAATAACATTGACTGTAAATGCATTCAACTCTCCAATTAAAAGACATCAGTTGGCAGATTGAATTAGATAAAAAGATCCAATTTAGGTTGTTTGAAAGAAACTTATCTTACAGGCATATACAGACACAGGCTGAAATTGAAAAGATGAAAATTGATACACCATGCAAATAGAGCCCAAAAACAAGCAGCAAAAAGCATTCTTCAAGTGAAAATTAATTAGAAGAGAGTAAAGGAAATAATCTGACAAGTAGATATAATGATGACAAATATTTAGGTCCCAAATATTGGTGCATCTAATTACATAAAAAAGACACTACTTGGATTAAATACTCACACATACCCATTACAATTATACTGGGTAATTTTAACTTACTTCTATCACCAATAGATTAGCCAGACTAAATCAGTAAAGATTCTTCATACCCAAAAAATTATAAATCAAACGACCACTGCAGATATCTATAGAATATTCCATTCAATAACAGTTGAATTCACTTTGTTCTCAGATGCTTGTGGATCTTTCTCCAAAAGACACCCTAATTTAAGCCACAGATAAACTCTTAGCATATGCAAAAAATTAATATAATTCCAGGCATATTATCTGATCATAATGGAATGAAATCAGAAATCAACACCAAAATAAACCTTAGAAACTATATGAACAAATGGAGATCAAATAATACACTTTTGAATGTTGAATGGGTGATAGCAGAAATTAGGGAAGAAATTTAATAAGTCTTAGAATCACATGAAAATACTGATATGATATACCAGAACCTCTGGGACACTATGAAGGCAGTTCTAAAAGAAAAGTTTATTGGTATGATAGACTTCATAAAAAAAATCTGAACTATCCAAAATAAAAAGCCTAATTACATCTCAAGGCCCTTGAAAAGCAAGAACAAATCAATTCCAAAACCAGAAGAAGGAAGGAAATAATTAAGAGCAGAGCTGAAGTCAATGAAATTAAAAATAAAAAAATACAAAGAATCAATTACATGAAAGATTTGTTCTTTGAAAAGATAAATATTAATAAACCCTTAGCCAAACTAACCAAAGAAAAGTAAAGAAGATCCTAGTTAATAAAATTAGAAAGAAAAAGGAGAAATCACCACAAACATTACAGAAATTCAGAGGCTCATTTGGGATTATTTTCAAAACTTATACTCCAATAAATTGGAAAACCTAGAAGAAATGGATATGTATCTGTACACATATGACATGTCAAACTTGAATCAAGAGCACATAGAAAGCCTAGATAGATGAATAACTAGCAGTGAGATAGAAACAGTAAAAAGCCTTCCATCAGTGAAAATCTCAGGACCCAAAGGATTCTCAGCTGTATTCTACCAGAACTTCAAAGAAGAGCTAATGCCAATACTTCTCAAGTTTTTCTATGGAATAGAAAGAAATGGAAGACTTCCAAATCCATTATATAAAATCAGTGTCACTCTCCTACCAGGTCAGGACAATCAAGGAAAGAAATCTACAGAGCACTATCCTTGATGAACTTAGAAGCAAAATTCCTTATCAATAAATTTGCAAATAATATTCAACAACATATTAAGAAGATTGTGCATCATGACCAAGTAGGCTTATCCCAGAAAAGCAAGGATAGTTTCACACATGCAAATCAATACATGTAATTCACCACAAAAATAGTATTAAGGGCAAATATCACTTAGTTTTGTCAAAAGATGCAGAAAAACATTTTAATAAAATTCAGCACCCATTTGTGATTAAAAAAAAAACACTGGAGAAACTAGGGATACAAGGAACCTGCCTCAATATCATAAAGGTTATTTTGCCATATATGACAAACCCAGGGTCAGCATCATAGTGAATGCTGAAAAATAAGAAAGCAATTTCTTTGAAACCTGGATGTCCACTTCACCACTTCTCTTCAACATAGTACTAGAAATTCTAGCCAGAACAATTAGGAAAGAGAAAGAAATTAAAGGGATACAAATAGGAAAGGAAGAAATCAAATTATCATTGATTGCAGATGAAATGATCCTATGCTTAAAATATCCAGAAAGCTCCACCATAAAACTACTAGAGCTAATAAATTCAGCAAAACATACAAAATTAATGTCTCCTATATACCAATAATAAAATTTCTTTCTGTTCAGAAGAAAATCATGAAAATAATCCCAATCACAAAAGCCTCAAAACAAATAAAAACCTTTGGATTATATCTAAGCAAGGAGGTAAAAGACCTCAACGATGAAAACTACAGAATATTAAAGAAAAAAATTGACGAAGACTTCAGAAAATGAAAAGACCTCCTGTTCTCATGGATAGGCAGAATTAATACTGTTAAGATGGCCATAATAACAAAACAAATATACACATTCAATGCAATCCCCATAAAAATGCTAATGAGATTCTTCATAGAGATAGAGGGGAAAAAAGAAAGAAAACAGTCCTAAAAGACCCAGAATAACCAAAGCAATTCTAAGCCAAAACACAATGACAGAGGCATCACAATACTTGATTTCAAATTACACTACAGAGCTATGTTAACAAAATTGCATGATACTGTCATAAAAGAAGACACATGGACCAATGGAGCAGAACAGACACAGACACAAACTCGTACAGATACAGTCATCTGATTCCTGACAAACATGCCAAAAACATGTATCAGATAAAAGATAATGTTTTTAACAAATGGTGCTGGAAAAACTAGTTTTTTATATATAGAAGATAGAGATTAGATTATTATCTCCAACTCTGCACAAAAGTCAATTCAAAGTTGATCAAGGACTAAAAATTGTACCAGAAACTACACAACTCCTAGAAGAAAACACAGACTCAACATTTCAATACTTAGGTGCAGGCAATAACTTTCTCAATAAGACCCCTAAAGCTCAAAAAATAATGCTAAAAATTAATAAATGGGATGGCATCAATTTAAAAGGTTTCTGCACATCAAAGGAAACAATTAAGAACATGAAGAGAGCAACTCCAGAAGGGGAAAAATTTTTTGTTAGCTACTCTTCTGATAGAGGATTAATACCCAGAATATATAAAGAACTAAAAAAAAAACTTAATACCAAAAAAAGCAAATAACTCAATAAATGGGCAAATGAACTGAACCACCACTTCTAAAAAAAGAAATACTAATGACCAACACATACATGAAAAAATATTGAACATTGTTAGCAATTAAGATGATACTAATCAAAATTACACTAAGATTCATCTCACTCCAGTTAGAATGACAACCATTACAATAAACAATGATAAATACTGAAGAGGATATGCATATAAAGGAACACTCTTACAGTTTGATAGGATTGTAAGTTTGTACAAGCACTAAAAAAATCATTGTGACATTTCCTCAAAGCAGTAGGCATAGAACCACCATCTAACCCAGCTATATCATTTCTTGGTATTTATCCTAAAAAACTAAAGTCAGCATACTACAGCCATACATGCACACCAAAGTTTATAGCAGCACAATTCACAATAGCCAAACTATGGAACCAGAATAGATGTTCATCAATGAATGAATATATAAAGCAAATGTGGTATATATACACGATGGAGTTTTATTCAGTTTTGAAAAAGAATGGAATTATGCAATTTGAAGGAAAATCAATGAAACATGTTAATTTAATAAGTCACTCAAAGTGAAGGGTCACATGTTCTCTCTCATATGTTAAAGCTAGAGAAGAAAAAGGAAAAAAATGTTTGGGAGAAATCTCATGAAATTCAAAGGGACATCAGTAAAGTAAAGGAAAGGGACTGGGGGAGAAAGGATGGAAAGGAAAGGGAAAATATTGAGGAATGATACTGGTTAAATTATATTGTTATATTATGTGCATGTGTGGATGTGTAACAATGATCCCCACCATTATGTACAAGTATAACACACCAATAAAACAAACTATCCAGTCACCCATCCAGTAAACATTTCTTGAAATAGTATTTTAGTAGTCAATTCACACTTTAGAAAGTAAATGCATTTGCAGACAGGCAAATGTGGATAATGTTACAGTACAATGTGTTAACAGAAGCAAAAAAGAGATCCTGAGTTTTAGTGGAAAGTGAGAGGGGAAGTCAGAGAGGGATGAATATTGTCTTGAGCTTCACAGGAACCATGATCTTTATGAAGTATGACGTTCTGGTCTGGAGAGGCTAGGTAAGAACTTTTCTGGTAGATAGAGGCATTGGTATAGGAAGGAGTCTTTTGCTTAAGTTTGATCCTATCATCACAGACCCTGCGGAACAGCTGTAGAACTGGACAACTGTGGGTCCAATTCAGCAGTCCAACAGAGGTTGTTTGGAATGTAGCATGATTTTACTGTTTGAACTGCATGATACTTTACATAGTTACACATGCAATGTCTTTATTGTTCTGTTCTGGGCTGTCTTTTTTTGTTTGTTTGTTTTTGTTTTGATGCGATCAGCCATCGTTCTTCTCCCATTTAACTGCAAGATCTTTGACAACACTCAGGCTATGAGTTGACTGGGAATGAAATCCATACATTTCATTTTCCAAATTGGTGTTCTAATGTGGGGATTCAGAAGTGGTATCTGTTTGGGAGAAAGATTTGTGAGTTTCTGAGAAAAAAAGGTAAACTCAGGCAATTTGGAGTGGAATATTCTATAGATATTAAGTCCATTTGATTTATGGAGTTGTTTAGACTGGAGGTCTCTATATTGTTTCTTCGCTTTGATGATCTGCCTATTGGTATTAAAGTCTCCCTAGATTGTCATGTTACGGTCCTTATGGTCATGGTCCTTATGACATGATTTTACGTCGTGGCATATTTTTTCCACATACTTGGGAGCACTGGTGTATGGAACATAAATATTTACTATGATTATATATTCCTGATATATTGTTCCCTTTACTATCGTTATCTCTTCTGATAAAATTTTGTTTGAAATCTACTTTGTCAGATATAAATATTGTAACATCTGCTTGCTTTCTTGGGCTGTAAGCCTGGTAAATTGTTTTCCATTCTTTCAACCTCAATCTGTGGATTTCTTTGGCTGTAAAATGGCTCTCCTATAAGCAGCATATTGTTGTATCATGTTTTTTGGTCCATTCTCCTAATCTGTGTCTTTTTGGTGGATTCAGACCATTCACATTCAGTGTTAGGATAGTTATGTGGCTGTGTTTATAGTCACCTTGTTTTATTTGTGAGTTCTGTGCTGTCTTGGTTATCTTTTTTGATAGTGTGCACTTTTATTGAATTTCCTATGTTTGTGGGATTTGAGGGTTTTTTTAATTCTTTCATCTGGAGTTTATCTTTGAGAATTCTTTGTAATTCTAGTTTCTGTTCATGAATGCTGCAAGTTTGATCTTATCATGAAATGTTCTTAATTCCCCTTTGAATTTGAAGTTGAGTTTTGCTTGGTATAGCATTCTTAATATCAGGTTGTCATCATTCAGAGACTGAAATATCTCCTTCCAGGATCTTCCTGCTTTTAGGATCTGATTTGAAAAGTAGAGGTAATCCTTATTGGTTTGGCTCTGAATGTGATTTGGTATTTCTCTCTTGCAGCTTTTAATATTCTTTCTTTGATTTCTATGTTATACATTTTTTGAATTTGATGTGTTTCAGGGAGGGTCTCATTTGATTAGTTCCTATTGGGTGTCCTATAAAGCTCCTGGAAATAGAACACATTCTAGTTCATAAAGGAAATCTCTGCAAATACACAAAAGTGAATATTATCCCATGTGTCCTATCAGATCATGATGTCATGATCCTAGCACTTAAAAGCAAAAATTATAACAGAAAATACATATACATGGAGATTGAGTAATACCCTATTAAATTAAGAATGGATCCAAAAAGATATGAAAGCAGAAATCCAGAAATTTTTGGAAGTGAATGAGAATAAAGGCACAACATATAGAAACTTGTGGGACAGCATGAAAGCATTCTTAAGGGGAAAATGTATACCACTGAGTGCCAACATTAAAAATAACGAGAGATCTTGAATGAATAAGCTCATGCTCCACCTCAGATCCCTACAAAAGGAAGAACAATCTAATCTAAAGCCAGCACAAGGCAGGAAATAATCAAGATCAGAGCTGAAATCAATGAAATAGAAAACAAAAACCAATAAAAAGAATCAATGAAATAAAAAGCTGGTTTTTTCAAAAAACTAAATAAAATTGACCAACCTCTAGCCAATTTCACTAAAAGAGGGAGGGAAATGAAGCAAATCAAGAAAATCACCAATGAAAAGGGAGCAATCACCACTGAACCCATGGCAATTCAAAGGATTATCAGGATCTATTTTGATGAACTATGCACCTCTAAATCAGATAATCTGGAAGACATGGACAAATTTCTAGACATATACAACCTTCCTAAATTAATGCAGGATGATATTGAAAGCCTAACTAGACCAATAAAAGGCACTGATATCCATATAGCAATTAAAAGCCTACCAAAGAAGAAAAACCCAGGATCTGATGGATTCCCCACTGAGTTTTACCACACATGCAAGGAGGAATTAACTCCTTTCCTTACTAAGAAATTGAAAAGGAGGGAACTATCTCACACACTTCTTATGAGGCAAACATAACCCTGATACCAAACCCAACAAAGATACCTGAAAAAAAGAAAACTAGAGACCAATATCCCTGATGAACAAAGATGCAAAAATCCTTAATAGAGTTCTAGCAAACCACATTCAAAACACATTATACAGAAAATTCACCACAATCAAGCAGGCTTCATTTAGGGATGCAAGGTTAGTTCAACATACACAAATCAAAAAATGTGATTCAACAGAATGAATGACAAAACCATATGATTATCTCAATTGACTCAGATAAATCCAGTACCCATTTATGCTCAAAACTCTGGAGAAGATAGGGATCAAAGAAACTTGTTTTAACTTTCTGAAAGCCATAAATTACAAATCTACAGCTAGTATAAAACTAAAAGGAGAATAGCTGAAGGCATTTCCACTAAACTTGGGAACAAGACAAGGCTGCCTCCTTTCACCACTTTTATTCAATATAGTCCTCAAGATCCTAGCCAGAGCAATCAAACAAGAGAAGGAAATCAAAGGGTTAAGAATAGAAAGAGAAGAACTTAAACTATCCCTTTTTGCTTATGACATGATCCTATATCAAGAAGACCCAAAAAAACTGCTTGTGCTTATAAACAGATTGAGCAAAGTGGCAGGCTACAAGATCAATACGCATAAATAAATAGCTTTCCTATAAACTAACAATAATAGGGCAGAAGAAATCAGGAAATCAGTCCCATTCATGATATCCTTCAAAAAATAAAATACTTGGGAATTAATCTAATAGGGGAAGTAAACTACCTATACAATGAAAATTTTCAGATATTGAAGAAAGAAATTGAAGACGACCTGAAAAAATGTTCTTGGTTAGGCAGAATTATACACACACACATATATACATACATTTATATCTGCTATAGGGGGAAATATAGAAGAGACAAGAGACTGGGATATGGGTGATGTGGGGGTGATACTGGATTAGGATCAGGGCATATATTGTTACTACGTATGCATTTATGATTGTACTCAAAACTCAACTCCTCAATAATTTTTTTTAAAAAAGAAATGATATCTGACAAATCTTCATGCTTTTAAATCAAGCTCTTGCTTCTCTATAACTCTGGAGAAATCTGAAAAACAATGTTTCACCATCCTGTGTAAAGCAAAGTGCTTTCCAATTGTGATAATAATTTACTAAGTGTGTGTGGTTTTCAGATTCAACTTAGGAAGAATAGAACACTGAGTGCTATTCATATTGAGACAAAAACCTGAAATTTCTCCTCAGTGAATAAAGTTATTTGGAGAATGATTTATTTATTAAAAATGTGCATGTTGCTATGGTACAATTTTGCAGACATATGCTTTTTCTAAAGTTTGATCACTGGAAGGCATTTCCAGTGTGTTGTAATTGTGTGGTACTCTCAGTTGCTGGCTCCTCTGGGGCAGAGTGAAATATTGGAATGTATATCTTTTCCTCTGGAGGCCACGCAGGATACAGAAAGAACTCTTCTAAGATGATTGGTTTAGAAATTCCCTGGCTCAATGTGCTATCTCTTAATTATTGCTATTATATTCCATCATAAAAACTTTTATTCTCTAAATATATCAGTATTTATCAAACTTTGGATACGCTTTTGGTCAAATTCATCAAGATATGTGTATTTTTCTTATTTTGTGTTATGTATATTTTCTCAAATATTTTTAATAAATTACTTTTGATGAAAAGGTAGTAAAGTAAGGGGCTGTTGGGATGGTGATGAAAGTGGAGAGGTGTGGAACATTAGATGAGAAGGAAAAGAAAGTCCTTGTGGTCAGTGAAGTATGTAAACTATGAACAACTACAACTAAAATCAAGGGACTGAAGTGTCATGGGCAGAGTTTGGTTTGCAACAGAAATATAGTTTCTCACCCTCAATGTTGTCCAAAAATACAGTCCATATAAAATGTGTACTGAGAAGTCAGGCTCTAGAGACATAATACCTGAGTTAGTAAACTGGTTCAGTCACTACTCCTTTATGTCCTCAGGAAAATCATATAACTTGCATGTACCTTGTCTTTCATATTTATAAAATAAAGATTCACATGGTGCATATCTTATAGAATTATCAAGAGGTTAGGTTAAAAGATACCCATATGTGACTGAGTTCATTGCTTTACATACAACAATAAAAGAAGTATTCAATAAGTAGGAACTCATAATTGTAGGAGTTATCTGTGGACTACCTCCTCTAATTCTCACAATCACCATATATTATAGGGAATGTTATTATTCCCCACTATATAAATGAGAAAATAGTCTTATTATAGAATAGAGGCCCAAGGTTTCATAAAGGTGTAGTAGGGATTTAAATTCAGGCTGTCTGATGCCAAAGCCCTTGATTATAAGCACTGACCATATTTTGGTCTAGGAAATATATCTGACGCATTGCAAACATTATACAAATAGTAGGTGCTCTTCCTTTTATTATTAATAACAGGGTAGGTGCTTTGGAAGCAAGAACCTGGAACAATTCAGAGGTTGGTTAATCACCCTTTCAAGGATTTCAGATGAAGAACGACTGGATTTTGTAATAAATTATTCATTGGCTTCCAATGACCCTTTCAACTCTCCATTGGCTTTGGGAACAAGATAATGTATATTAAAATACTGATTCTGTCACTTTCTACTTAGGTGACCCTGGATGAGCTGTTTAACATCCATGGGTATCTCTACTACCTGTAAAATCAAGGCAATGCTTGGCATATTGTGAAGACTTAATGGAAATAATGTACATAAAACTTAGCATACTCATTGACAAATTATAAGTATTTGGCTAATGATACTAACATTTCCTAATATTACTATGATAATTAACTTTCATTTAGGCTTTTTACTTCAATCCATTTTTATTCTGTAGTCTTACCTGTATATTTTGGGCTGCTTAATATCTTAGATGAAACACACTTTTTTTCAGATGATTCTGCTGTTGTTGATGGAAAAGATTTGAATTTGATTTAGAGAATTATGCTAAAGACTAGAAAGAGCCATTGGAGTAAGTGGAAAAAGGAACAAGGGAGGGAGGAGATCTAATAGATGATACCCCTGAAGTCTTGTTTTGGTCTAATTGTATTGCTATTGCTAATCATAATGAATTCTGTGCAGGAATGTTAAAGCACTGGCTGCCCATAGACCACTAGGAAAATGCCTATATACACCTAGCAACAATGAGAAGAGAAGGCTTCTCCTGGATTGAAAAAGATAGTGTATCAGGCTACACCTTCAGCCCACTCCAGCTATCTGGGGCTCCACTGTGGCAGGACCATCACGAGCTGTGTGTTTGCCTTTATGATGTAGCTGTGGTATCCAGAAAACAGAATATCCTAATAGAGATTAGGGACCCTAACGATAATAAATCAAGGAAAATCTCCTCCCATAAATGTAATGTCTGGGTAAACATATTGGCTTCAAGTTATACATTTATTTCTTTAAAGATGATCTTGAAATCACATGTTTATAGAGTAATTTACCTGAAGCCAGACAAATTTAACATTCTTACAGGAGAAAAGAAAGGATTGTTCACAAGTCTATTTTCATTTTGAAGGGTTTCTACTCACTTCCATATTTCAGGCTATGCCACGGGTGGGAGGGAGGAGGGCATTCTAGGGAGAACTCAGTATCCAAAAGAGAATGAAGCGGAAGCAGAAAATTCAGGCTCCATGTGCTTCTCACACTATAGTTAGGCTGTCACTAATGTGGCTATTAACTTTTCATGTTCAGATTTATTATGCTGTCATTATAGCACTTTTCTTTGCTGAAGTATCAAACCACTATTACATATTTGTTGGCATCTCATCTATTCAAGGGAAACAAGTGATTACCCGTTGCCAAGGAGACTAATAAGGAGTGTGCAAGCAAAGACTGCAGAGTTCTCCTTGGAAGATAACAAGTATTGTATTTTATTTTCTATTAAATCATATATTACCTCATTGTTTGAAGAAAAAAATCAACTTCTTCCTCCCATTAAAAACAAACAAACAAAAAAGGGGCATTTATTCAATGGCTATACCAATGGATAACCATACAAACTTTTAAAAATCAGAACCGATGCTCAAGACTGACCAAAAACATTTTGAAAACTAATTTATAATAGGTTTCCCTAGAAAGAAAAGAATTACTTCTTGGGTTTTTGAAAATTCTGATCTCTATCAGAGGACTACAGAATAAAAATACAGTCAATGTGTTTCTGAAAAAGACAAGGTGGAAGGGTATGGATGTGAATTGCGGATTTCCACACACTCTGTGCCATGTTTCCAGAATGTAATGGAGGCTTCAGAGACAGCAGATCTAGTTTCCTCTATGTTGGCTGTCAACCTTGCCTAAACTACTTGCTTCCTCATATAAGTCTCCCTAGGTTGTAAACAGAAAATGATATATACCATGAGAACTGTTATGATAATCAAATAAGGTAATATTGGTAAATAGCCTAAAATACATTTTATCACTGTCACCCCATACTTCAGTTTACCATTCATTCAGCTCAAGCATTTATTGAATAAGTGCATTTAGCTGGGGATAAAAATATCAATAAGACATGGCACAGTCTCTGAATGCAAGATCATTATAACAGTCTACTGTGCAATCTGCATATATAACAAAATAATTTAAATATTATGCTTCGATTATGGTGTGGAGTGTTTTCATTTGTAACAGATATATCCCCAAATCTCAATGGGTTAGCATTTTCCCCCAGTTTCAACATTCATGTTCCCAGTGGGCAGGAGTATGACTTCCTCCATGCCATTTAGTACCAGGCATCCTTTCCTGGGTACTGGCATGATTCAGTACTTCTCTGATTGTGTTTGCTGAGCCTGCATTATAGCATGCACACAGGAGCAAAGGTTGCACTGAAGAGATTCTCCAAGGCCAGTACTGGAAAGGCAACGTGACTCCACTGCTTGCATTCCATTGGCTTGAATCAATTACATAGTTGCACCCAGCTGCAAAAAGGACCGTCATGTGCCATCCAACGATGAGTGCAGAAAGAAGAAGGATGTGCTTATGAGTATCCCAATGCTTCTGCAACCAAGAATTAAGCACCAATCAACAAGAATCACAGAAAAGGACCCTAAAGTTCAGTATGGAGTGGGAAGGAAAACGTCCTGGAGGAGATAACAGTTGAGATTTGTTGAACAATAGTAATAAACACCTATCTTTATGTAGGTAATAAAGAACATGAGCAGGGCATTTGAGGCAGCTGGAACAATGTAAGTAAAGGCATGGAATAAGTAGAATAAATTAAGTGGGAGAGTATATTCAGGGTACCATGAGTAGTTCAGTGTTACTTGAGCAAAAATATGAGATGGAATGAGGTGGGTGAGGAAGAAGGTATGGTATATTATATTGCTACTGCTCATAATAGCTAAATGCATTGCAGTTTACTATATGTGGGTCACATTTAAAGTACTTTATATATATTAACTAATTTTGATCCTCCTAGCAATTCTGTAAGCATGGTATGATTATTATTCAAATTGTAAGGGTGAAGAAGTTAAGTAATTTTCCAATGTAACGGAATGAATAAAATTCCAGAGATGGGATTTTAAACCTAGGCTATGAGCCAAATCCTGACCCATAAGCATTTTACTACTTTTCCTATTATACATAGTGATAATAATGTTGGTTAAGGGCAATTTATAGGATCATGTTGAATAGGGGAGAGGCATTGCAGAGCCAAGTTGCATGTCAGATTACAGATTACGCTGGTAAGTGGTGGAGGTGGATTGGAACTGAGGTTTTCAAATCTGAGTGTGCACTGGGATCACCTGGAGGATTTACTGAAACACAGTTTGCGAGGTTGGGCAACCGAAGTATCTGTATTAGTTACCCAGGGTTAGGTCCAGGATGTGCATTTCTAACAAGTGCTAGCATACATAGGGACATAGCATGTTTCCTAACTCATTGTCACAATAGCAGCATTTTTAACTGTTTATGATTTGTATCTATGATACATTTATTCATTGGTACTAATAACTTTTTTTAAATTGGAACCATGGTCAGCTTCTCCCAGTTTTAAGTATTTACCACATGGTAAATTCACTCTATTAATCTTCTAATGCTGTCCTAGCAAAATACAACTAAGTTTCTTTCCTCGGTGTTTTAGAAGATAGAAGCTGCAGAGCTAGGTGTCAGCAGGTTTAGTTTCTTCTGAAGACTTTCCTTGAAATGCAGACCCCTTCTTCCTTGCTTTAACTTCATGTGTCCTTATGAATTGTCTGCACATCCTTGGTGTCTCTTTAGCTTCTTATAAGCGGCACCAACCATATTGGTCTAGTGATTAGAGCTTACCCACTGAGTGCAATCCCTAGCACACACCCCCACCCCTTTTTGTATTTTGAGACAGTTTCTTGCTAAGTTGTTGAGACTGGCCTTGAACTTGCAATCCTCCTGCATCAGCCCAATCTTTACTAGCTCTTTAAAGGTCCTATTTCCAAATGCAGTTGTACTCCGAGGTACTGGGAATTGAGATTTCAGCATATGAATGGTGGATCAGGACAGGATTCAGCCCATATCACCTCCACACCCACCATTTGCTTATTTACGGCAACTACACATGTTAAGTTTTGAGTGTACAAAAAACAGTAATACAGGGAATGTGCTAGTTTTGCCATATCATCCAGATTTTGGCACTACTATCTAATTGTATAGCTCAAAAACTAAGATAAAATTTCTCATCTTTCAGCTAGGCACAGATCCAAATACTGGACAATGCACTCTGTTGTTCAAGCTACAGGAAAATAAATATCTGATACATTAGTAGGAGGTGGGTGTGCTAAATGGTACAATCCCTTTGAAGGAAGGTTGGCAAATGCTACCAAGTACACATTGCATTTTCCCTTTCAACCAGAAATATCACTTCTAGAAATATGCTCCAACCATATGCCACCAAAAGAATCAACATATACACCCAATTGTACTACTCTTGTATTCTGTTATATTACTAATGCCCAAATACTGAAAATAGCACAAGAATAATTACATGGGACAGTTAAATGAGCCAAGGCATATTCACACAATAAAGAATTATGCAAGCAATAAAAGAAATGAAGACTGTATCCATGTATTGCTGTGACTCAGGTTATCTAATTATATGAACAATAACAAGGTGGAAGAAGCTTCTGTGTGGAATACTACTATTATTTAAGAAATGAAATAAATGATGTCAAACTTTAATTCTCTACAGAGTGAGGAGAGATAGGGTAAAAACATAGGAATAAAAGAGCATTTATAAAAATACATTATCCAGTTTTTTAAAGCTTCATTTGGGTATAATTGACATCCAAAATACTGTATATATTTAAACCATACACAATTCAATAAGTTTTGGCCATGTACATCCTTCAAACCATGATAACAATTGTATTAATATGCCTATTCAGCACTCTCTGAAGTTTCATTAGTATTAGCTCCCTCCCTCCCTTTTTGATGTTTCCCACTTGTCCAACTAAATAGTATGCACACATATTTTGTCTCTGTTGTCTTGCTAAGAATAATCATATTGGGAGCTGGAGCATTGAATCGGTGGTTACGGCGCTTGCCCAGCATGCGCAAGTACACCAGTTCAAACCCCAGCACCCACGTATAAAACTAAGTGTCAGAGCAACAAAAGCGATGTGAAAAACTCAATAAAAATTTATTTTCTGTGTCTCTCTCTCACTGTCCTCCTTACTTAAAAAAAAAACAATAATCATTTTGAGGGGCTGGAGGTGGTATATTGGGATTTAACATACATCAGGTCCAAAGTTTATCTTTAGTACTAAAAGCAGAAACAAAACTCAAACAAAATGGAATAAAAGAATATTTTTGACATTCAATCATGTTGGTGCATGTTTCAATATCATTCTTTTATTATTGTTAAGTAGTATTCCATTTTTTTATAAGCGAGAGAGTGAGAAAGAGAGGGGAGTATGAGATTGAAAGAATCATTTTTAAATTTACTTTTTCACGTGGCTATCATTGCTCTGACACAACACTCCATTGTGTAGATGGTGCTGGGGTTTGAATCTGTGTATTTGTGCATGTCAGGCAAGCACTATAACTGCTGAGTTACTGCTCCAGCTCCAGTATTATTCCATTTTATTGGCATACCAGATTATTCATCCATCTATTGATGAATATTTGGGTTGATTCTAATATTGAGCTATTAAAAATAAGACTGGTATGGACATTTGCCACAGGTGAAGTTAAATGATCAGGTCACAAGATATATATATATATTTTTTTTAATCATTTAAGAAACTGTCCAAGAGGGAAATCATGCAAAAATCAAGCATGACAGCTATTTCCTGGTCTCTGCAGGACTTTGCACTCTATATCAGTGCAAAGTATAGAGGTAGGAAACAAGAACAACAAAAATGATAATAAGACTCTCTTGCTTCGACCAAGATCTAAAGAGACTGTGGGTGGGACAGCCACTTCTGAAAATGAACTGACAAAGGCCTGATCTCAGATCACAGAACCATGGAAGTATGGGGGGGGGGCACCAGAGAGAAATGCTGCTTCTGTGTGAACCAGAAGTGCTTGCCTGAGCTCACACAGGTGAGTAACAGTAAAAGGGGCACTCATAACTTAAAATATGACAGTAAAAGGGGAAATGATTTTACTTGAGAAACACCAAGGTCACATTGAAGCCAAGTACTCAGGAGAGGGCTGGGTTGACCCTACAGCCATTTTAAGGTGACCCCACCAGCCACCTCACTGAATTAACACAGTGACAGTCAGAATATTCCCATGCCCAAACACCTGCAAATTGGGCCCGGGGAATTACCCCTGCAGAGTACTGCTTAGGAATTGAACAGGAGAGAATTTCTACAGTGATCACTGCTGAACCCCCTCCTTGTCTCCCTACCCTGATCTGGAAACAAAGGGAAAGAGCCAGCTGGTGGCAGTGGTGCAGCACTTAGTTCCCAGGAAAGTGCCAAGGTGCCCAGAGCAGAGTGGATCCTATTGGGAATTGAACTGGAGAGAATTTCTACAGAGAACACTAATGGGGGTGAATGCTGAAACCCCACTTGTCCACACTGTCCCTGCTCTGCAAATTAGGGGAGAGTTGGCTGAGGGCCACAAAGGCCCACTCAGCAGACACTTGGGCTGCCCCTCCATAGCACAAATCTCCACTTAACCCATTGGCCACAGTGGCCAACTTCGTTCTAAGATACGAATTCACTGATTCTCCACTGCTAACACCTGTGCACCCACTGGACTGAGACAAAGCCCACAGTTTCTCCAGTCAGGAGAAGACTTCTCCAATTATGGACCCCTAGTAGAAGAGAAAATCACCACGAGAGGCCTGGGACTGCAACCAGCATCAGAGAATCAAACCAAAGAGAAGCAGATATAGAACTGGGGGACCTGCCAGAGGAAAAGGGAAGTTATCAGCCTTAAAAGGTGCAAACCACCCACCTAATGTTCCTCTTTACCTCCGTTTACCTTGGAGTAAATTAAACCAGATTCAATTATCTCTTTCTCCCTCCCTCTGTCTCTCTTTTCCTTTTTCCTTTGTGCAAATTAACTGATCTTAGGCTCTCTCCCTCTCTCATTGTGTTACCCCCCTTTCTTTCTGCTTCTCCTCCACGTTACCTCTCCCTCTTACTCAATCTTCCTCCCATCCTCTTTCTAGTACCCACTTAAGGTAATAATGAAGTTACTAATTAAACTATTAACCATTTAATCTGTTCCAGAAATTTTATTATAAGTATTTCACTGAATTTGAGGAAGTAAAGAGAACAATTGCAACAAACTTTTGTTCTCACAAGGTTGAATAGAATGAGAGTTGTCTTAGAAGAGGCTTTAGCAAATGGGTCTCAGTAGCTTCTCTTAAAGAGGGACTGATATTGGGACCAGCAGAGATCACACATTGAATTAAAATAGTTGTATACAGGAATCCACCCAACCCAAGGTCCATAAGGAAAAGAAGCTCACAAAGTAAGCCCTCACTTGAAAGAAGAAAACACAGCAACAATACTGAAAGGTGGATTAAAAAACCCAAAGCCATATTATTCTGAATGGAAAAAAATTGAAAGCATTTCTTCCGAAAACCAGAACTAGACAAGGATGCCCGCTTTCACTACTTTTCATAGGCATGGTCCTTGAAACTCTGGCCAGAGTAATTAGGCCAGAGAAGATAATTAAAGAGATACAAATAGGCACAGAAGAGCTCAATCTATTGTTGTTTTCTGATAACATGATGTATATTTAGAAGATCCAAAAACTACACCAGAATTCTAGAGATCATAAATGAATTCAGCAAGGTAGCAGGATATGAAATCAATATTCACAAATCAATTGCATTCCTTTATTCCAACGAAAATCATACTGAGAAAGAAATTAGGAAAATTACTCCATTTACAATATCACAAAAAAAAAAAGGCTTGGGAATCAATCTAACAAAATAAGTGAAAGACCTCTACAATAAAAACTGTAGAACACTGAAAAAAGAAATTGAGGAAGACCTTAGAAGATGGAAAGATCTCCCATGTACTTGGATAGGGAGAATTAATATTACCAAAATGGCCACATTACCTGAAGCACTACACAGATTCAATGCAATACCCACCAAAATTGCAATAACCTTCTTCACAGAATTAGAAAAAGCAGACCTGAAATTCAGAATAGCCAAAGCAATGTTTGGCAAGAAAAGTGAAGCTGGAGAAATAACAATACCAGTCTTTAAATTATACTGCAGACTTATTGTAACAAAAGCAGCATGATACTGGCACCAAAATATACATGAAAATCGATGGAATCTAAGAGAAGACACGGAGACAAACTCACATAACTCATACTTGACAAAGGAACCAAAACTTATATTGGAGAAAATATGGTCTCTTAAACAAATGGTGCTGGGAAAACTAGAAATTCACAAGTAGTAAAACGACTCTCAATCTCTCTCACCCTATACAAAACTCAACTCTAAATGGATCAAAGACCTAGGAATTAGATCAGAAACCCTGCACCAACTAGAAGAAAAGGTAGGCCCAACATTCCAACACATTGGCTCAGGAGCTGACTTCCTAAACAAGATCCCCAAAAGTGCAAGAAGTAAAAGGAAAAATCAAAAAATGGGATGGAATCAAACTGAAAAGCTTCCTCACAGCAAAAGAAGCAATTACAGAACGGGGGAAAATCTTTGCCCCCTGCACCTCAGTCAGGGCATTAATATCCAAGACATACAAAGATCTTAAAAAACAACACACACAATACACACAAAAGCAAGTACCCCAATCAAAATGGACAATAGAACTAAATGGACACTTCTCAAGTGAAGAACTACAAATGGTCAACAGATACATGAAAAAATGATCAACATCTTTAGCAATTAAAAAAATGCAAATTAAAATGATATTGAGGAGTCTGAAGCGATGACTCAGTGGTATTACGCTTGCCTAGCATGCATGAGGACCTGGGTTCAAACCCCAGTACTACATACATAACTAAGAGTCAGAGCAATGAAAACCATATGAAAAACTAAATAAAACTGATTCTCTTTCTCTCACTCACTCTCCCTCTCTAAAAATAAATAAATAAATAAATAACTACACTGAGATTTCACCTCACTCCAGTTAGAATGGCAACAATCAAGAAAACTACAGTGATGCAGCCACACCAATGTTTGTAGCAGCTCAATTCATAAAAGCTAAGCTATGGAACCAACAACTAAGGTCCCTTCAACTAATGAATGGATCAATAAATTGTGGCATATACACACAATGGAGTATTACTCAGCTGCAAGGATTAAAGACATTGTGTCATTTGTTGGCAAGTGGATGAAATTGAAGGGTATCATGCTAAGTGAAATAAGCCAGTCTTAAAAAACCAAAGATCAAATGTGTTCTCTGATATGTGGAAGATAACTTGAAATAAGGAAAATAGAAAATAGAGGAAGGAGGAATGAAATTGAGTAAGTCAATGGAAGGAATCAAAATTAACTTGATCATGTTCAAATATTAACATAACGTAGTGAATCTCATCAAGATAAAATTCAATGAGTTACTTTAAAAAAGGAAGAGAAAGGAGAGGGGGTGTGGAGGATATTGGGGACTGAATTAGAATAAGCTATACTGCATGCTTCTACAAAAAAAGTAAATGTTCAATACTATTGTCAAATATATCTAAAAAGAAGAAGAGGTGGGAGGAAGGTAGGAGAAGGGAAATTCAGGAACTGAGTTAAAACAAGGTACACTCCAAGCTTTTATAATTATGTCATTGTATATACTATTGTCACATATATAAAAAAATGTTCTTGGGGCTGGAGCAGTGGCTCATTGTTTACAGTGCTTGCCTGGCATGTGTAAGTACATGGGTTCAACCTCCAGCACCCAACTACACAACTAAGTGTCAGAGCAATGAAAGCCATGTGAAAAATTCCATAAAAATTAATTCTCTCTCTCCCTCTCTCTCTCTCTCTCTCTGTCACTGTCCTCTCTCTTTGAAAAAAATGTTCTTCATAGGTATAAGAATTATGTAATTATACTTGGGTATATTAGGAAACAGAGGCAAGGGACCAGAGGACAGGAGGTGGGAGGTGAGAGAGTGCTGGGGGGCATATTGACCAAATTATATTGTTGTATTGTGTGTATCTATGAATATTTCACCACAAATCCCAACATTATGTACAAATATAATGCACCAATAAAAAGAAAATAAGTGCCCAACTCTTTTCTTAAGTAGATGTGCTACTCTGTCTGTGTATGACAGTTCTTTTTTTTATTAGTAGAATATGGAGTTACAATTGAGGGGGAATCATTATCAAACAATCAAGAACAAATGCATATTTACATAGTTAGCCAAGGCTGATGCCATGTCATGGATGCTCCCCTTGTGTTCCCAATGGTTCTGTGTTTCCCCCCAAAAAACCTCCTGTGTTAAATGGACTTCTCATGGAGGTCAGAGATCACCTTCTGAGTTGATTCCGCCATATTCCTTCCCTCCAATCACCTAGATATCCTTCCTTATCCCTCCCCACTCCGTACATCTCCAGGTATCCCTGGAAATGATCCCCCTGTTAGTGTAAAAATTCATACATTTTGAGGTTATTATTAGCTTAGCCATCTAACATACTGTTTCCAGATGTATTCAGGCTTTCACAAATGAGAGAAAACATTTGGCCCTTAAGACTGAGATTGGGGTACTTCACTTAGCAAAATTATTTCCATCTCCATCCATTTGATTTCAAAAGCCATAATATTGTTATCTCTAATGGCCGAGTAGTATTCCATTGTGTGTGTGTATATATATATATATATATATATATATATATATATATATATATATGTATAAAATCAAAACTTTTGTATCCACTTGTTAAGTGAGGTGCATCTGGGTTGGTTCCATAGTCTAGCTGCTATAAACATTAATGAAGCCATATCTCTATAATATGCTGATTCTAACTCTTTTGGGAAAATGCCCAGAAGTGGGATAGCTGGGTCATAAGGCGGTTCCAGTCCTAATTTTTTGAGGAGTCTCCACACTGCTTTCCAGAGTGGATGAACCAGTTTGCAGTCCCACCAGCAATGTGACAGTGTTCCTCTTTTCCCACAGCCCCTCCAGCATCTGTCATTGTTCATATTCTTCATTTTTGCCACTCTAACAGGAGTGAGGTGGAATCTCATTGAAGTTTTGATTTGCATTTCTCTTATTGCTAATGATGTAGAGCACTTTCTCATTTATTTATAGGATTTCTGGACTTCCTCTGGTGAGAAGTTTCTTTTTAGATCTGTAGCCCATTTATTGATTGGATTATTTGTGATTTTGGTGTTTAGTTTCTTTAGTTCTTTGTATATTCTGGATATTAGACCTCTGTTCGAGGTATAGCAGGCAAAGGTTTTCTCCCATTCTGATGGGTCTCTCTTGACACTCTTGACTAATTCTTTAGCTGTGCAAAAGCTTTTAAATTGCATCCCATTCATTTATTCTCAACTTTACTGCTTGCACCATGGGAGTTTTGTTAAGGAAGGCGCCACGGACCCCTATGTCCTGTAGTGTTGATCCTACTTCTTTTTCAAGTAAATTTAAAATTGCTGGGTTAATATCCAGATCTTTGAACCATTTTCATTTAATTTTCGTGAAGGATGAAAGGTAAGGATCTAATTTCAGTTGTCTACACATGGCTGTCCAATTTTTCTAACACCATTTGTTGAATAGACTATCTTTCTTCCACACTATGCTTTTTTGCCCCCTTTATCAAATATCAAATAGTTAAAGATATGGGGGTTTGTCTCAGAATCTTCTATTCTGTTCCATTGGTCTTCAGTTCTGTTTTGATACCAATATCATGTTGTTTTTTTCTACTATGGCCCTGTAGTATAATTTCAGGTCAGGGATTGAGATACCGCCTACTTCTTCCTTCCTGCAGAGTAATGTTTTGGTTAATCTGGGTCTTCTGTTATTCCATATGAACTTGAAAATTGCTTTTTCTATATCCATAAAGAATGATATTGTTATCTTGATGGGGATTGCATTAAATCTGTATGGGGCTTTGGGTAGAATGGCCAGTTTTATTATATTGATTCTGCCTAACCATGAGCATGGAATGTCTTTCCATCTACTCAGGTCTTCTGTAACTTCTTTTTTTAAAGTGTTTGATAGTTTTTGTTGTAGAGGTCCTTAATATCCTTTGTAATGTTAATGCCCAAGTATTTCATTGTTTTTTTGAGGAGATGGTGAATGGGAGAGATTTCCTGATTTCTTCTTCTGTGGATTTCTTGCTGGAGTAAAGGAAAGCTAGTGATTTACTGGTGTTGATCTTATAGCCAGCCACTTTGCTGAAATCGCCTATAAGCTCTAGAAGTTTTCTGGTCGAGGTTATTGGATCTTCTAGGTACAGAATCATGTCATCAACAAATAGAGACAACTTAACTTCCTCTTTTCCTGTATGAGTTCTTTTGATTTCCTTGTATTCCCTGATAGCTCTGGCAAGAGATTCAAGAACTATATTGAAAAAGAGTGGTGAAAGTGGACAACCTTGTCTTGTTCCTGAATTCAGTGGAAATGCTTTCAGTCTTTCTCCATTGAGGATAATGTTGGCTATGGGTCTGTCATAAATGGATCTAACATAATTAAAGTGTCTTCCCTTGATCCCTATCTTCTCCAGAGTTTTGAGCATAAACTGGTGTTGAATTTTATCAAAGGTCTTTTCTGCATCAATTGAGATGATTACATGATTTTTATTTTTAATTCTGTTTATGTGGTGAATTATATTTACTAAATTGCGTATGTTGAACCAGCCTTGTTTTCCTGGGATGAAGCCCACTTGATCATGATTCATTATCTTTTTAATGTACTTTTGAATCCGATTAGCTAAAATTTTATTAAGGATTTTTGCGTCTATGTAAATCAGGGAAATTGGTCTGTAGTTTTCTTTTCTTGATGTGTCTTTGTTGGATTTCGGTATCAGTGTAATATTTGCTTCATATAAAGTGTTTGGGAATGCTCCCAACATATCAATTTAATGGAAGAGCTTGTAGAGAATTGGTGTTAACTCTTCTGTGAAAGTTTGGTAGCTTCAACTAAATCAGTTATGATGATGATTAGCACCTATAGGAGCAGTTTTCTTTGAGAGAGCTCTCATGACATATTATGTTAGCAAGCAAGTACCCATTTTGAAGAATGTCTCTTTCTTCAGTTAGCAGGGCCTGTGTAAGTGGGGAGAAGAAATGACTAGGAAGTCAAGGAGGTGAATTGGGGACGTAGATTAGTACACCTGAGTTAGAATAAAGAGGAACGAAGGATGACAGGGGAGTAGGTTATTTGATTAGGAATAAGGAAAACATAGAAATGGGGTGCAGGTGAGGTAAAGACTTTGGGTGAGGAAGAGAGAACAACTTATATTTAGAATTGCCAGAGTACAATGGAAGAAGAGGTTTGTATGGGGTGTGATTCTCTTCCCCCAAAGGAGGGCTATTTTCTATCATGAAGTGTTTTAACAGTTGAATCCCAATGCTATAGAGACAACAGTCTAGTTCAAGAAGACACAGAGACAGTAGGAGCTAACCACTATTACATACACACAGAAAAAAATATATATCCACAAACACCAAATTCAGTAATAACCATAAAGAAAAAATTATTAAAAAATAAAAACAAACAAAAAAAGTTAAAAAGTTAAAAGTTAAATAAGTTAAACATATTAGATGGCAGCAGGATCCCCATTTAAAAAAAAAAAACTAGTTAGGAAAGTTCTGGATTTTTGCCACCTAGGTCAGTGTATACCATGGGGGAAAGTGTTCAAATCTGCCATCTAGCTGGGGACTGTTCACAATTGAGCTTGTCGGGGGAGATGCAGTTTGGTTACCTCAGGTGGCCTGGTTTTTCCTAAAGGAGCTCATTAAAATTTTCTGTTGCAGAGGGGTAGAAGATCCTGCCCTCGACCGTTTCTTATGAGAATAGAGTTCAGAACCCCCTGAGATGCATTCCTAGATTGATTATTTTCTGCCTGACCACACTCCTGATCTTCCTGAGCCAGAGGCCCAGAATCTGTAGATAGTCTAGTAGATCCTAGTGTACTTGTATGGGACTTTGACTGTTCCAAGGAGAGTGGCCAAACTGAAACTTGCTTCCCTGCTATCACTGATGACCTACTCTGGATGTCTTATGATCTTCAGAGGCTCCAGGAGCTGCTCCGTGGAGTTGACATTGTCCCGGGAAGGGAAGATGTGTGTGAGGGAGGGTCCAGGTTGTGCCAGTGTTTATGAGGCTCTCAATTGCAAGCACTAGGGGGCGTCCCACCTGAAAAGCTCAGGACCTATGGAGACTTGGCTATGCGCAGGGCTCAGAGGCTGAAGGAGAGTCCAGGCTGCCCCTTTTGTTCAAAGGCTCCTGAGGCTGATGTCAGACGCTGCCTTGTTAGAGAGTTACAGCTAGCTTTTGGGGAGACTGAGGCAGGTGGTCCCCTTGGGAAGGATATGCCCTACTGTGTGGAGATCTGTTCACAGGCTCCTCCTCTTTGGGTGAGTAAGAGGGTGGGCAGGAGGCCACCATTTGTATGTCCCACTTGCTGGAGAGAGGATTCTCAGTCCCACACAGCCCCCTGGGCAGACTGGGGGTTAAGTTCTGTTTTTCTGTCCATGGAGACTGAAGTCCCAAGTCCATGCTTAAATGATAGGTCTGGTTTCACTTTCGCAGAGGGAATGACCAGCCCCACCCTCAGGGAGACCTCAAAATGGCGGGTGGAGTCAGCTGGCTGTGATGTACCCACAGCTGTAGCTTCACTATTGAGAGCAATTAAGTCAAAGAGATTGAGAATCAGCACTTGCAAACTGTGAGCATGGGTGAAAAGGTGTTACCCTCTGTGACCGAGTTAGAATACTTGTGCCATTTCCTCACCTCAGGGGTAGCTCCTTGCCCCCTGGCTGTGGAGCCAGCAGTGACTGGAGCTGGAGAGGGGATTCCCAGCTCCACACAGCAACCTGAGCAGACAGTCAGGTCACAGGGCATTTACAATTGTTTTTCTGACCGTGGGACTTTGGTCCCTAGTCTGTGCATGTAGAGGATGGGTCTGATTTCACTTTTGCCAAGTGAGAGACCAGGTCTACCCTCAGGGAAACCTCAAAATGGCGTGTGGAGCTGGTCAGCTGCGGTGCACAGACAGTTGCAGGTTCGCTATTGCACACAATTAAGTCCCAGAGCTATAGTGTCAGCTCTTGCAAATTATGAGCAAGCGGGTTAGAAGTTGTTTCCCGCTGTGACCAGGTTACAATACTTACACCATTTTCTCCCCTCCAGGGTAGCTCCCCGCCCCCTGGCTGTGGAGCCAATTGAGTGGGCACGACAAACTCCTCCTTTAGATTCATTAATGCAAAGCTCTTTTCCTTTGGCATTAAAAAATTGGGGGGGGGCTGGAGCAGTGGTTCAGCAGTTTCAGCGCTTGCCTGGCAAGCACGAGGACCTGGGTTCAAACCCCAGCAACTAAGTGTTGGAGCAATGAGGGCCATGTGAAAAATTGAATAAAGTTGTTTCTCTCTTTCTCTGTCTCTCTCACTGTCTCTCTCTCTTAAAAAAAAATTGGGGGGTTATGCTCCCCCACACTGAGATCTCGGTCCTACTGTAGGATACCACCTCCACTCCTGCAGCATGAAGTATTTCTCAGGGGTGTCTCGGGGTCTCTGATAGTGGGGTGGTCACCATGTTCCTGACTCTGTATGACAGTTCTTAATTACTCAACATTCTCACTACTGGTTGGTATAATTGGTCCTGTTAAGTTTAGGCATTTTAATAGATGTGTAGTTTATCTTATTGTGGTTTACCTGACTTGCTCTAAAAACTAATGGTGTATGAATTTCTTCTACTTATTTTTCATCTGCAAATCGAAGTGTCACCTCAAATATTATAACTCATTCCTTTTGCAATTTTTTCTTTATTTTCTCATTATTAGTGGCTGAAAGTTGCTTTATATATTTTGAAATCAAGTTCTTTGTCAGGGAGATGTTTTCCAAAGACTGTTCTTCACCATCTATGTCATTCCCTGTCCCACTCTACTAAAAATATCATTGAAAAAGAAGAAATTCCTATTATAATGATATTTATCTATTTTTCTTTCATAAGTCATGGTTTTGGTGCTGCATCTAAGAAATCTTTGCCTTTGAAACAAATGTATGTACCTGTGTTTCTCTTACAAGTATTACACTTTAAATCTTGCATTTTGATCTTTAGATCTTTCTATATGGTGTCTGGTTTTGCATCTGTGTGTCCTATTGCTTCAGAATTATTACCTGAAAATGCTAAAATTTTTCCATTACTTCTCTTTTCACATTACTGAAGATCAGTTGACAATATATGTGTGGGTCTATTGGAGGACCATGTGCTCTGTTCAATAATCTGTATTCATGTCTTTCAGTGTCAATATTCTACTGTCTTGAACAATGTCATTTTGTAATATCTTGATATTCAGTAGTTTTAGTCCTCTAATTTTTATATTCTTTTTAAAATGGTCTCTGCAGCTCCACATGAACTTAAATTTAGGCTGCAAGTTTCTAAAATATACATTGCTGAAGATTTGATTGGAATTTTGTTGAATTTATAGGTAAATTTTTGGAGAACAGATGCAAAACCATCACATTGTCCTATTATTTTGCTCTTATTTTATCCAGAAATGTTGAAGTTTTGCAGTATTGCAGGCCATTCACATTTTTTTCTAGATTTGCGTCTATGTATTTCAAATATTTATGCTATTCTAAGTGGTATCTTTAAAGTTTCTTTTTAAAATTTGTTATTTTTTATTCCAAATTAAATAATTGGATAAGAATTATTTGGTTTCCTGGATGACCTAAGAGTAAGCTACATTGTTGATTTTCCCTTAGATACCTCCCATTCTTCCTTCACTCTTTCCTCCCTCTCATCTCTTCTGTCTCCCCTCCCCTCCCTACATATTTACAGTTCCCCTAGATTTTGTGTAGCTTTGACTTTGGTGTATCTAGAACATGAACTTCACTACTTTTCACCCAAGGCTGTATTTTGTTCTATCCCTCACACATGAAGGAAATCATTTGACCCTTGAGTCTCTGGGTTTGGTTAATTTTGCTCAGCATGCTTTCTTCCATGGCCACACATTTACCTTCAATGACTGTAATATCATTATTTCTAACAGCTGAATAAAACTACAATGTATACTTCTATGTAGTAGAACTACATAGTTGAACTAAACTTTTTGGATCCATTCATCCAGTGAGGAGCATCTGGGTTGATTCCATAATTTAACTATTATAAATTGAGTTGCTATGAACATTGATTTTGCTGTGTCACTATAATGTGGTGATTCCAGCTTCTCTGGAAAATACCCAGATGGTTAGCTGGGTCATATGGTGGATCCATTCCTCATTTTTTGAGGAATCTCTGCATTACTTTCCAGAGTGGTTGCAATAGTCTGTAGTTCCACGAACAGTGTGCTAACGTACCCCTCCAGAATGTTACTTACTGTTTGTATTTTTTATCTTTGAAAATCTGACTGGAGTGAAGTGAAATCTTAATGTAGTTTTGATTTGCATTTCTCTGATTATTACTGATTTAGAACACTTTCTCATATATTCATTGGCTTGCTCAATTTCCTCTTGTAGCCTGCCACTTTGCTAAATCTGTTTATAAGCTCAGGTAATTTTCTGGTAGAATTCTTTTGTGTCTTTAAAAATATGATCATGTCATCAGCAAAAAGGGATAGTTTGATTTCTTCTCTTGTATTCTTATCTGTTTGTTTTCCTTCTCTTGCCTGATTGCTCTGGCTAGGGTTTTGAAAACTATACTGAAAAAAAGTGGTGAAAGCAAGCAGCCTTGTCTTATTCCTGAGTTTAGTGGAAACGCTTTGAGCTTTTCTCCATTTAGAATTAAGCTAGCTGTGGGTTTGTCATATATGGCCTTTACATAGCTAAGATGTGTTTCTTTGATCCCTATCTTTTCCAGAATTTTGAGCATAAATCGGTGCTGGATTTTATAAAAGGCTTTTTCTGCATCAGTTGAGATTGTCATAGGGGTGTTTGTCATCAATTCTGTTTAAATGATGAATCACATTTGTTGATTTGCATATGTTGAAGCAGCCTTGCATCTATGGAATGAAGCCCACTTGATCATGATGAATTACCTTCTTGATATGTTTTTGAATGTGGCTTGCTAGAACTTTATTAAGGACTTTTACATCTATGTTCATTGGTGATATTGGTCTGTAGTTTTATTTATTTGATGTGTGTTTGTTGGATTTTTGTATCAGGGTTATGGTAGCCTCATAAAAAGTGTTTATGAGAGTACCCTATTTTTCAATTTCTTGGAATAGCTCAGTAACGAGAGGTGTTTACTCCTCCTCTGAAGTTAGTAAAATTCATAAGGGGAATACATAAGGGCTTTTCATCTTTGGAAGACATAACAATATGGATTTCAGTGCCTGTTATTGGGCTGTTTAGGCTTTCAATGTCATCCTATGTCAGTTTGGGAATATTGCATGTGTCTAAAAATTTGTTGATGTCTTCCTGATTATCTTATTTAGAAGCATATAGTTTTTCAAAATAGATTCTGATAATCCATTGAATTTCCTTTGGGTTAGTGGTGATTCCTGTTTTCATTGGTGATTTTGTTGATTTGTTTCAATTCCCTCCTTCTTTTAGTAAGATTGCCTAGGGTTCAGTCAATTTTATTCAGTGTTTTGAAAATCCAGCTCTTTGTATCATTGATTCATTTTATTTATTTTTTTCAACTTCGTTGATTTTAGGTCTGATCTTGATTATTTCTTGTCTTCTGCTGACTGTGGGATTATATTCTTCTTCCTTTTGTAAGGATTTGTAATGGAGCATAAGCTTATTTATTCAAGATCTTTCCTGATTTTTAATGTAGACATGCAGTGCTATAACTTTTCCCCTTAAGAATGCTTTCATGCTGTCCCAGAGGTTTCAATATGTTGTGCCTTTATTCTCATTCACTTCCAAGAATTTCTTGATTTCTTCTCTCAAGTCTTCTTTGATCCATTTTTCATTAAATAGGGTATTATTCAATCTCCATGTATATGTATTTTCTGTTATAATTTTTGCTTTTAAGTGCTAGGATCATGGCATCATGTTCTGATAGTTTACATGATGTAACATTTATATTTTTATATTTCCAGAGATTTCTTTGTGAAATACAATATGATCTATTTTGGAGAAGGATACCTGCATTGTTGAGAAGAAGGTAAACTCAGCCAATTTGTGCTGAATATTCTATAGATATGTTAAGTCCTTTTGATTTATGGAGTTATTTAGGCTAGAAATCTCTTTATTGTTTATTTCCTTTGATGATCTGTGTATTAGTGATAGTGGAGTGCTAAAAGCTCCCAGTATTATTGTGTTGGTGTCCATAAATGGTTTTATGTCCTACAGCATTTTATCCACATATTTGGGAGCAATGGTGTTTTGAGCATAAAGATTTACTATGGTTATATTTTCCTTATGTATTTTTCCCTTTACTAGGAGATAGTGGCCTTCTTTATCTCTTCTGATTAGTTTATGGTTGAAATCTACCTTGTCAGTTGTAAGGATTGCAACACCAGCTTGCTTTCTTGGGCCATAAGCCTCAGGTTTTTTCAAACCTTTAAGTCTCAATCTCTAGATGTTTTTGGCTGTAAAATGGGTCTCTTGTAAGAAGCATATTGTTGATTTTGTTTTTAGATTCAATCTTCTAACATGTGTCTTTTGATTGGTGAATGGAGATCATTCATATTCCGTGTTAGGATAGTTACATAATTGTAGTTTATAGTCATCGTGTTTTATTAGTGAGTCCTGTGCTGTCTTGGTTGTCTTTTGGTAGTGTGTAATTTTATTGAATTTCCTCTGTTTGTGTGTTTTGTTTGCTTGCCCTTCTATATGGAGTTTGTCATTGACAATTCTTTGTTTTTCTGTTCCTAAATGTTGCAAGTTTGATCTCATTTTGAAATGTTCTTATTTACTTTTTGAATTTGAAGCTGCGTTCTATTGGATATAGTATTGTTGATTGCAGGTGTAGTCATTCAGAGACTGAAATATATATTCCTTCCAGAATCTTCTTACTTCTTTGGTCTGAGTTCAAAACTCAGATGTGATCCTTCTTGGTTTGGCTCTGAATGTGATTTGGTGTTTCTCTCTTGCAGTTCTCAATATTCATATTTCAACACTTTGATTTCCATGTTATAAATTTTAAATATAATGTGTCTCAGTGAGCTTCTCATTTGATTAGGCCCGTTGGGTGTCCTTTATAATTCTTGGATGAGCAAATCTGACACTATTCTAATATGGTAACAATCTTTTTTTAAATTTCATTGAGGATGCTCTTTGTGCCATTCATTTTTTCATTTCAATTTCTTCTTATATCTGAATTAATCTTAGATTGGTTCTTCTGATTTCATCCCAGACATTTTGAAAATTCTGCTCATGCTCTCTGTGTGTGTGTGTGTGTGTGTTTATAATAGCTGTCTTTAAAGAATTACTATTCCAAGGCAGAGATAAAATAGCAAGGGATATTTTATCCAAAACACCAAAGTAAATCTCAATATGTTTAGTCTAATAAATTAGTTTTCCTACTTATGAATTTATTAGAAATGAGTATAAATTAACATTTAATTATGTCATTACATTGTCTCTAATAATCATGCATAACTTTTATTTTATGTGTGTATACCAGACAATTTTATATAGATTTTACAGATATTATATCTAAAGTTCAGAGAAATTATGCAGATTACTACCTGAACTTTATATATGAAAAAAAATTCTGAACTTTTGAACAACTTAATAACATACTCAACATCTCTAAACTAAGTGAATAGAGGACTCATAAACTCATTGTCTACATATTGCTCAAGCCATAATTCTCTAAGGAGGCCAGCTATTTCAAAATTGATATATTAAGATGACTTAGCAGAGTGCAGATATTGATTCAGCTCATCACAAAGTCTGATATACATATGATTTAACAAAAATCTTATAATGAATTCATCATCTTCAGATGGTAGATACTCACTGCCCTGTAATGTTCATAACATGATGTTATGGAAAAAATACATTTATGACTTTTTGGAAAACTAGTAGCATAAAAGAAAGTTTCCTATTCTTTTCTCTATTTCCACCTTGTACAAAATGATCACAGCAATTAAAAAATAGAAATTGTGAAAAACAAATTTTGTCATTACTTTGCCTGAGGAATAGTCCAAAATTATTATCACAAATATAAAATAATTGCTGTTATATATAATATAGACTAGATTGTTCTGAATGTAAACATCAAGGGCCAAAGCATGGTTCATCCTGTGTCTTAATCTTTTGTTTGCTACAATAACAGAATTTCTGAGTCAGAGTATTTTTAAAGAACAGATTTATTTCTTTTGGTTCTGGAGGTTGGAAACTGGCAAGGACCTCCTTGCTGTGTCATAACTGGTGGAGAGCAAAGTTTCCTAATGTATTAAACCTGATCCAACTGAATGCTGTCTATCAGAAATCTACTTCAACTATGGGTAGGTTAAAAATAAAAGGGCTGGAGGGCACAGTGGTGCACAACTTTTACCCCAACCACTCAGAAGGCTGAAGCAGGAGGATTGCAAATTCAAAGCCAACTTCAGCACTTAGCAAGGACCTACGTAACTTAGTGAGATCCTGTTTCAAGAAAAAAAAAGTGGGCTGGGATGTGGCTCAGTGGTTAAGCACCCCTGGGTTTAATTCCTGGTACAAACAAACAAATAAATAAATAAGTGAGAAAAGATATATTATGTAAACATTTAACAATAGAATGGAGGGGTGGCTATATAAGTAATTTAAAAGGTATTTTTTTTAGAAAAGAGAGACATGCATTGCATAATGATAAAAAGAGAAATTCACATTAAATAGTGACAAAAAGGGTGTATTCAATATTAAGTTAAAGCAATCCTAAATATGGATCTATTAGACATAAGATCTGCCAAATTTGTGAGGCAAAAATACATAGAACTGAGGAATAAAAATATCTAGTTATACTTGGAGGCTTCAGTACCACTTCCACATTCATTGAACTACTAAAATGAAGAATGTATAGAAATCCATCAACTAAAGGATCCATATTACATTTATAAAATAATACTTGACAAGTGCCCATGGAGCATCTGTCAAGGTAAGCCATATACTGTGCCAAAAAAGCAAGCCTCAAAAAATTTTAAAGATATATAATCATAAAATTTTCATCCTTCAAACATATTAAAATTAAACTAGAAAATAAGAGGAAACATAGCTGGAAAAATCCAAATACTTGGAAACTAAGCATGACATTTCTAAATAAACCCTGAGTCAGAGAGGAAGACTAAAAAAATTTACAAATACACTGAGCTTGAATAAAAACAAAAATACAAGTAACAATATTTTTGGACATAACTCTAGCAGTTAATTCTTAAAATAACACAGTTATCCACCTCTTTTTGGTGCTAGGATTGGTTTTGTAATCATTCTCATTTTCATTATTTTAGAAATCATGGCTATAATATTCACAGTATTAAAAATTAAATTTGCACTCTCTTGATACAAGGCATAGAAGTTAGTCTGCAGGCAAAGAAAAAATGGGTTGTTAAAACTCATGATTGCAATAAGCTTAAACTGCATTATTATATGTTGTCTTTATTTAGGTCTCATAGCCCCAAATGCTACAAAATCTACATTTTTATTATTGCTGCTTTATGTTTTCATAGATAAAATATTCATTTGCATGGTTTTATAATATCCAATAATCTATCTGATCAATGCTGACTTCAAATATTCAACTCTTGCAATGTGAAAACAGTTCCTATACTTGAACGTTGGGTTTTTTTTTTAATTTTCTACCATTCCAATGAACACTTCCAACTTTGATTCAGGGCCAAGTCCCCAAATTTTCTCTTTACTTTGCCATCCAAAAATACATCGGGAGATTCTGTAGGAAGTAAACTATTACATTCCATATAGCTGGATTAAACTGTTCATACTTAATCCATTTAAAACCTATGATTGGGGGGCTGGAGCGGTGGTTCGGCAGTTATGGCACTTGCCCAGCATGTACGAGTACAGGGGTACAAACCCCAGCACCCACATACACAACTAAGTGTCAGAGCAATGAAAGCCATGTGAGAAACTTGATAAAAAAAAACTCTCCCTCTCTTTCTCTCTCTCTTTGTGTTATTGTCCTTCTCTCTTTAAAATAAATAAAACCCATGATGGCACAACAAAATGGAAACATATAAATAAAGGCATTAATAGAATATAAGACTCCTGGGGGTAATTTTATCCCAGTCAAGCATGGTAGAAAGAGAAGAGAGATAAGATATATCCTGGTTAAATTCAGATTTGATAAAGTGTAAGGGATCTCAGACAACTCTCTCTGAGTTTGTATGAGTAGGAACAAGTTTATAAATTTCCCCCATGGAATAGTACTGAGAATTTCAAAAGCTCCTCCTGGCTAAATGTATTTTACATAAATACATAATACAAAAGCTGAAATCAAAGACAGGTACATCCTAGTGATATTCAAAGGCCAAATCAGGTGGCATTTGAAGATCTATAAATATATATGAAGTGTGTGCATGCTTCCTTATCCCTTTCTTCCATTCTTCTATTCCTCCCTCCCTGTTTCCCCCTTTTCCTGCTTCCTGTCTTTCTCTGTCTGTCTTTCTGTCTTTCTTCAGTGTTCTAATAGTAATTTCTTCCATGTGGGAGAGGATGAATCCTACTTTTATCTCCTCAGCATTTGTGGAAGCCCAATCTAAACTGTCAAAATCAAGCTGGGCAATCTCTTCTGGTTCTGCATTGGACAGGTTTATGGGCCATGTGAGCACGTTCCTACACTGACCACGTTATCAGTCTAATTTGCAGACCAGTAATCATTTTTAGAATCCATAGGGGGCAGTGTAAGAACTCCTTAGAATAAGTAGGTGGGAAACAGAGGTCACCTTATAAATAAGATGACTAATTGTGCTTCAACAGTGCGTACATCTGTAACCCTGGCATCACTTAAATGCTTGGCAGAAAAGTTGCTCAAAAAAAATTTGGGGAATTAAAATGAATCATAATACAGAAAAGAGAGCCGTATATGTTTGGTATATAGTAGGATTCAAAGGAGGAAAAAGCAATGTGTTTTGTTAAAAGCTGGATGAGCTCATGTCAGTCATTGCTGAATGTGTTTACCACGGGAGAATGTGGGATTCATGCTTTGGAAACTCACAAAACTCTTGTTTTGGAAACTCACAGATGAGTCATCTGGGAAATGCAAAAGGGTCAGGATGTTCTTGATTTTAAGCAATATACTTTGAAAAGTATTTAACAGAACACCTAAAACTATGCTGAACACCTAAAACCACCTAGGAGCATGTAAACTCCATTCAGTGTTAAAATGTCTGTGGTGACAGGACTTGTTTCCCCCTTGTTAGGATGTAAATTGTGTTTAGCACTAAAGGAAAGTATACTGTATGGCATATTTACTAAAAATTACAGTTTTGTGTGTAAGGAATTTGAGACTAAGGATAGTGAACTTGTTTAAGATCTCAAAAATCAGAGAGGGAAATAAAATTCAAAACCACTTTTCTTCTAAGCATGTTTTCTTAGCATTTGAGTATCTTTTTGTCTCATTTAATGCTTTTTAAATTCTTGGTCTGAATTTAACTTTGTCTGATTATTGGGATTGTAATTACCGCTTTTCTTTGTTTCTTTGTCTTAGTGAAGCACTTTACTTTTAGCCCTTTCTAATAACAATATTTTAGGTGTTAAGGTAGATTTTTTTCTTTATAAGCCAATTTGAAAATGTGTTCCCTTTTCTAAAAATGTTTTCATTAGTGCATTATACATAAAGGTGGGGTTCATTTTGATATATTCATAAATGCATGCCATATAATTTTCTCCATTTTAATCCCCAGGACTTCCATTTTCCCTCCCCTCCTCCTTTACTCTTCTTCCTTTTATCTACTCTATTGGTCTTCCATTTATTTTTTTAAACATGATACATGTCACGCTTTAAAAATGGACCATTACACAGTGAATTCTGCATGTACACACGCAGAGGTGGAATTCACTGTGTATATTTGTATATGTACATATATTTGGTCAATTTCATTCCACAGTTCCCCCCTTTTCCTGTCTTTCTTTTTTTCCCTTCAGTTCCCTTTCTCTACTCCTTTTATTTCGCCTCTATTTTCATGGCAGCCACTCCACAGTTCTTTCCTCTTACTTTGCTCTAGTTTGCACATGAGAGAAAAGATCTCACTCTTGGTTTTCTGAATCTGGCTTTTTTCTCTTAGCATGATGTTCTCTGCTTCCATCTGTTTACCAACAAATGCCTTAATTTTATTCTTCATTATGGCTGACTAAAACTCCATTGTGTGTATATACCACATTTTCCTTACCCATTCATTTCTTGATGGGCAATGGGGATGATTGTGCTGCTATAGATGTTGATGTGCCTGTATCATTATACTATGCTAATTTTAGTTGTTCTGAATAAGTATCAAGGAGTGCGATAGCTGGTTCATATGGTAGTTCTATTCATAATCTTTTGAGGCATCTCCATACTTCTTTCAAAGTGTTTGTACTAATCCGTAGTCCCACCAATAATGTATGAATGTATATTTTCCCCCACATCATTGTCAGCATTTATTATTATTTATATTCTTGATGATTGACATTCTAACTGGAGTTAGATGAAGTCTAATTAGATGAAGTCTAACTTTGATTTGCATTTCCCTGATTGTTAGAGATGTTGAACATTTTTTTCATGTATTTTTTGGCCATTTGTATATCTTCTTTTCAGAAATATCTGTTGAGTTCATTTTTTCCCTTATTGATTGGGTTATTCATGCTTTTGATGGTAAATTTTTTTTGCAATATTTATATATTCTATATAGTAAATCCATCCCCATCGAATGAGTAGCTATTAAACATTTTCTCCCATTCTGTAGACTCTGTCTTCATACTCTTCCTTTGCTGTAGAGAAGAATTTCAAGTTGATGTCTTACTTATTGATTCTTAGGTTTAATTCTTGACCTGTAGGGATCTTGTAAAGGAAATTCATGCTTATGCCAATATGTCAGAGTGTTGACTCTGTTTTCTTCTAGAAGTTGCAGAGCTTCTGGCCTAATTCCTATGTCTGATTCCTATGCAAGTTCACTTTTGCGCAGGGTGAGAGATAGGAATTTACTTTAATTCTTCTACATATGGATATCCAGTTTTTCTAGTACCATTTGCTAAAAAGGCTATCTTTTCTTCAACATATGTTTTTGGCACGTTAGTCCGGTATCAGATAAGTATATGAATTTGTTTCCATGTCTTCTGTTCTGTTCCATTGGTCTTCATGCCTATTCTTGCTCCAATTCCATGTTATTTTTGTTATTATAGCTCTGTAGTACAATTTGAGATAAGTTATAGTGATGCCTACATCGTTGCTCTGCTTGCTCAGTATTGCTTTGACTATTCTGGATTTTCCATTCTTCCAAATGAATTTTAAGACTGTTTTTATAGTTCTATGAAGAATATAATTGGTATTTTGGTGAGGGTTGCATTGAATCTATGTAGCCCAATATTAATTATGACTGTCCAAGAGCTTAGGAGGTCTTTCCATCTTCTAAGATCTTCAATTTCCATCTTCAGTGTTCTGTGGCTTTCATTGTAGAGATCTTTCACCTCCTTGGTTAGATTTATTCTAAAATATTTTTTTAGGATATTGTGAATGGGATAGTATTCCTGATTTTTTAGTTGGCTCATTATTGAAGTATAGGAAAGTTATTGATTAATGAATGTTCATATTGTATTCTGCTACTTTGGTAAATTTGTTTATCAGCTAAAAGTCTTCTTGTGGAGTTTTTCAGGTCTTCTAAATATAGGATTATATCATCAGCAAATAGAGATAATTTAACTAATTTGACTTCTTTTCGCATTTGTATCACTTTATTTTCATTCTCTTACCTGATTGCTATGGCTATATTTTCAAGACCTATATTGAATAGGAGTGGACATCCTTGTCTTTCTTCTTTCTTTCTTTCTTTCTTTCATTTTTTGGAGGAAATGCTTTCATATTTTTTCCATTCAGTGTGATGTTGACTTTGGGTTTTGTCATATGTGGCTCTCATAATGTTCAGGTAAGTTCCTTCTTTCCTTGGTTTCTTCAAAGTATTTAATCAAAGGTTTTTCTGTATCTATTGAGAGGATCACAATTCTTGTTTTAAATTCTATTTACATGATGAATTACATTTATTGATTTGTGTTGAGCCAACCTTGCTTCACTGGAATGAAACCCACTTGATCAAGATATACTATTTTTAATGTGTTTTTGAATGTGAGTTGGTATTATTTTAGTAGGAATTTTTTCATCTATATTCATCAGAGATATTGTTCTATAGTTTTCCTTCCTTGATGTCTCTTTGGATTTGGTTTCAGTGTTTTCTTGGTTTCGTAGAATAAATTTGAGAGTGTTCCCTCTCTTTCTATTTCATGGAATAATTTTATGAGGAATGGGATTATTTCTTGTTTAAAAATCTGGTAGAGGGCTGGAGTGGTGGTGCAGTAGTATCACACTTTCCTGGCATGTGTGAGGACCCAGATTTAGATCCCAGAACCATATATATAACTAAGTGTTGTAGCAATGAAAGATTAAAAAAGTTAAGTTGACTCCCTCTTTCTCTCCTTCTCACTGTATCTCTCTTTCTAAAACAAAAACAACACACACAAAAAAAAGGTAGAACTCAGATGAAGATCCACTTATCCTGGGCTTTTCTTTACGGAAAGGTGATTAATTGGTGCTTCAATCTCATTGCTTGATTTTGATCTGTTAGATTTTCTATAGCTTCATGATTCAATTGGGGATGATCATTAGTATATAGAAATTTGTCAGAGTCTTTGACATTTTCCAGTTTATTGGAGCATAAATTTTCAAAACAGTTTCTAATGATCCTTTAGATTTCAGAAATGTTTGTGATGATATCTTCTTTTCCATGTCTAATTTTGTTGATTTGAGTCTTTCTTTCTTTCAGTTAGTTTGGGTGAGGGTATATCAATCTTGTTTATTTTTTCAAAGAAGCAACTGTTTGTTGCATTGATCCTTTGTATTTTTTATTCTCAAGTTTATTAATTTCAGCTCTAGTCATAATTATTTCCCATCTTCTACTGATTTTGGAATTGATTTGTTATTTCTTTCCTAGGGCCTTGAGGCATAACATTAAATTATTTGTTTGGAATCATTTTGTTTTTCAGTTTTTTAATGTAGGTAATCAATGCTGGAAACTTTCCTCTTAGCACTGTCTTCACACTGTCCCAGAGAATTGGATATGTTGTATCTCTGTTCTGACTTCTAAGAATTACCTGATTTAGTCTCTTATTTCTTCTACAATCTATTCCTCATTTAAAAAAGTATTGTCTACTCTCCGTGTGTCATTTACTTTGTGTAATTTTTCTTGCTCTTGATTTCTAATTTCATTCCATTATGTTCTGACAAAATGTATGGGATTATACCAATTTTTTTGTATTTGCTAAAGCTTACGTTGTGAAATATAATGTGGTCTATTTTTGAAAATGTTGCATGGACTGCTGAAAAGAAAGCAAATGTAGCTGTTCATGGGTAAAACATTCTATAAATGTTGTTAGGTCTATTTTTTTTTTAAGAAAGAGAGGGAAAATGAGAAAAAGAGAAAGAGAGAATCAATTTTATTTAACTTTGCATGTAGCTTTCATTGCTTCAACACTTTGTTGTATATGTGGTGCTGGAGTTTGAACCTGTGTCCTCCTGTATGCTGGGCAAGAGCCGTAACTGCTGAGCTACTGCTCCAGCCCCAGGTCTATTTGTTATAGTATTTAGGTTTGAGTCAGTTAGGATCAGTCTCTCTCTCTTTCTCTCTCTCTCTCTCTCTGATCCAAAGGTTCTCCTGTGTCAAATTTATTCACAATGCTTTTCTCTTTTTTCCTGTGTTACCCTCCTCTCTGCAGTGAACTGGCAGTGCTGACATCACTGCTGCCCGCAGAGCTGGTGTGTCTCTCACATATTGTTTCTTGTTCTGTGTTCAAAACTTCTGAATTTCCATGTCTTTGATTATTTTGATGTCCAATGTTGAATTTCAGTGAATTCCTCTGTCGCACCCCTCCGTGAGAAGCAGTACTCCTGACTCTGCTTGAATCTTGAACTGCGAAGCCACTGAAAAGTGCTCCTTTCCGCCTCACCTACCAACTTCCCACTCCTGAACATTCCTTTCCTTTAAATGAAGAGTTGGGCACACTGTACTGTTTTGTGACTTATACATTTGATCTGAGCTACATTCTTATTATTTAATAATTACTGCATATATTATTTTATGCTTGCTGTATTTCTTTCTATACTGGTGTGTCTTGCCTGCTTTAAAAACTTTGTGTATCTAAGACAATTCAAGGTTTATTTGTTTATTCTAGAGATGACATTGATACATTTTCAAGTGCCCTTAATACCCCCTTCTTTTATTCCTTACTGATTACTATCTGAATGTCCAGCCATAACAATTTTCCTTCACTACAATTTATGGCATTCTATTTTTTTTCTTTTTCATTTTTACTTGTATTCTTTTATTTTATAGGAACACATGATGCATATACATTATTCTATCTTTCAATTCAGATTCATTTCTACAATTAATCTAGGAAATACCACTTATTTGATTTTGGTTTTGATAAATATCCTCTAAAGTTTCATTCACTAAAGGATTGGTCTCCAGTCTGTGGTATTATTGGGAAGCTGTAAAAACTTTAAGAGGTGAGGCCAAATGGGAGAAAGTTAGGTCACTAGGGGTGTGCCCTTTAAGGGGATATTTTGAGTCTGGTCCCTTCCTTACTATCTTTGTTTCCCAGTCTTCATGAGGTGAATAGCTCCCTCTGATATGTATTCCTGACATGTTGTCTGTCTACCTCAGACACATTTGAGTCACAATAAAATTTTTCTCTTATTAAGTTTACTTATTTCAGGTTATTTGTCACAGTAATGGAAAGCTGACTAGTATAATCTATGTGTCAAGGCTTTCCCAGTCATCTCTTGATTAGATAAATCTTAGCCTCAGTAGATTATTCCATGAATTAATAATGACAATAATAATTAGTAGTAGTAGTAATAATCATAATCTTTGAGTTTCTACATATTTAAAATTGTTTTGTAATAGTTTTGTACTAGAAATTTTTTGTTTATACTTTACTTCTTGTTTTATTTTATTTTGTAGAAAATATTGTACCTCTTTGACTTGATTTATATTTGTTGTTTTTAAAGGGTATGATGTCATTGTAACTATCCCATTATCATAAGTTATTCCATCTTTTTGTGTGGGGACACTCAGGACATTTTTTTTACCTCTGAGTTCTAATCATTTTGCTATTATATATCTCAAACTTCACTTTTTCCCCAGAAACTTATACATCCTTTCATTTATTCTACTAACATACAGAAAGATTTTTTTATTTCTAATTTTCACATTGATTCTGTTTGAATCTCTTCATTTTCTTTTTCAGAATATATCATTATCCCTCTTTTCTCTTTTTCAATATCTATCACTTTCTTTCTGACTCTTTTTCTTCTTCATTCCATTTTGCTGTCTTGTTCCTTAAAATACTTCTTAGTTAATTTTCATTTGTGTATATTCTTCCTTAGATACCTGATAATTTTCTCTTCTTTTTTGGAAATGATTTTATATTTTTCTTCCTCTATATCTTTTTAGATTCAATTAGTAAATTTGATTCATTCCTGATTTTGTTTATTTTGGTGTTTAAGTTTTTTTTTTAAGAGACAGGAACGGAGGGGGGCAAGAGAAAGAGGGAGAGAGATAAAGAAAGAATAAATTTTTAATTAATTTTTCATGTGATTTTTGTTGCTTCAACACTTTGTTGTGTACATGGTGCTCGGGTTCAAGCTCACATCTTTGTGCATACCAGGTAAGCACCATAATTGCAAAGCCACCTCTCTAGCCCTTGGTGTTTAAGTTTTGAACAAGGTATTCCAATTATTACTCATATTCTGCAGGTATCTGATAGGATATTTAGTTTAGATAGTAACTACAGTAGACCAAATAGTGATTCCAAAGACATTGATGTCCTATTTTGTGAAACTTAAAAATTTTACATCATCTGGCAAATGATATTGCTTATTTGATTAAGTTAACGCTCTTGAAATGAAGCAATTGTCTTGGATTATTTGGGTGTGCCCTAATTCTAATTAATGGTAACCATAAAATAGGAGCATAGGAAGATTTGATGGCAGAAGAGTCAGTAAGGAATGTGATACTTAGAAGCAAGAGTTTGGAGACTGATTGAAAGGATGTGGTCAAAAGTCAAGAAACTAATGTTCCTTCCCAAAGCTAGAAAAGGCAAGAAAATGGCCTCTTATCTTATCTACAGCCTTCAGAAGAAATACACACACACACACACACACACACACACACACATGCATATATATATTTATATTATATACAATATATATACCATGTATATTCAATATATCTATATATATCATATGTAAAACGTGTTATATTTTAAGCCCCCAGGTTCATGAAAAATTGTCACAGAAGTCATAGAAAATTAAAACCAGTAATGTTACAGGTTTATTATATTTTTGGTTGATTTTGAAATGAAATTTTCATTATGTGAAATATTTTGTATCAAACTTGTTGTTTTCTTCAGAGTTACTTTCTATAGATGCAGTCTGGTTTTTGCTCTTATTATTCATTTTGTGGACTGAGTTTATTATTTAAAATTAAAAAATATTTGATTATTAATCCTGAACCACTATTTTGATTTTCTTTTTTCTAAAATTTCAATTATATGTGTTTGAACTTCTCTAATCAGAATGTACTCTAGTTTTCCTTCTAGGGGTTTAAAATGACACAGTTATCATTCTGCATTTTTGCCACAATGTGTTTTGCAAATGTTATTTATTCATTTTTCTCCTTTGGTTTCACTTCTTACTCCCATGTTCTCTCCTCTCCTTCAATTTCTTCTTTCTTCAAATCTGAGTGTTCCTTTATTCTTTCTCTTTGCGTAATATTGTTGTGGTGCTCATAGAATATAAAATTTTATAAGGAAAGAACAAAAGTTGTTATGTGGTAACTGTAATTTTTAATTGGGGTACTAGTCAATGATTTCTCCTTCAAATAGACAAAATATTTCTTGTCTGTCCATTAAGCTGAGAACATGTATTCTAGTGTGGAAGAAAGATAGCCTGTTCAATGAATGGTGTTGGACAAATTGGACAACCATGTGTAGACAACTGAAGCTGGATCCTTACCTTTCATCCTGTACAAAAATTAAATCAAAATGGTTCAAAGATCTGGATATTAACCCAGCAACTTTACAATTGCTTGAAAAAGAAGTAGGATCAACACTATAGGACATAGGGGCCTGCAGCGCCTTCCTTAACAAAACTCCCGTGGTGCAAGCAGTAAGTCAAGAATAAATGAATGGGATGCAATTAAACTGAAAAGCTTTTGCACAGCTAAAGATTTAGTCAAGAGTTTCAAGAGAAATCCAAGTGAATGGGAGAAAATCTTAGCCTGCTACACTTACGACAGAGGGCTACTATGCAGATTATGCAAAGAACTAAAAAAACTAAAGAACAAAATCACAAATAATCCAATCAATAAATGGGCTACAGATCTAAAAAGAAACTTCTCATCAGAAGAAGTGCAAAAAGCCCATAAATATATGAGAAAATGCTTTACATCATTAGCAATAAGAGAAATGCAAATCAAAACTTCAATGAGATTCCACCTCACTCCTGTTAGAGTGGCAAAAATGAAGAATATGAACAATGACAGATGCTGGAGGGGCTGTGGGAAAAGAGGAGCACTGTGACATTGCTGGTGGGACTGCGAACTGGTTCAGCCACTCTGGAAAGCAGTGTGGTGAATCCTCAAAAAATTAGGACTGGAACCACCTTATGACCCAGCTATCCCACTTCTGGGTATTTTCCCAAAGGAGTTAGAATCAGCATATTACAGTGATGTGGCTTCATCAATGTTTATAGCAGCTCAATTTACTACAGCTAGACTATGCAACCAGCCCAGATGCCCCTCACTCGACAAGTGGATTCAAAAACTTTGATACATATATACAATGTAATACTACTCGGCCATTAGAGAACATGATATTATGGCTTTTGAAGTCAAATGGATAGAGATGGAAAAAATTATGACAAGTGAAGTACCCCAATCTCAGAGATTCAAGGGCCGAATGTTTTCTCTCATTTGTGGGAGCTAGAATACAATCAGAAACACTATGTTAGATGACTAAGCTAATACTAACCTCAACATGTGTGAATTTTTACACAAACAGGTGGAAACTTGCCTAGGATACCTGGAGATGTAGAGAAGGGAGCAGGGTTGGGGGAGGGATTAGGAAAGATATCTAGGAGACTTGAGGGAGGGAGTATGGGGAATCAATTCATAAGGAGATCTATGACCTCCATGAGAAGTCCATTTAAACAGGGGTTCTTTTGGGGGAAACATAGAACCATGAGGAACCCAAGGGAGAAACCATGATATGGCATCAGCCTTGGCTAACTATGTAAATATACGTTTGTTCTTGTTGTTTGATAATGATTCCCCCTCAATCGTAAGTCCATATTCAACTAATAAAAAAATATGTATATATTTTTAAAAAATGCCTGCCTACTTCTTTCTACCTAACCTGTGTCGTTTAGTGCTATGGTCACGTCAGACGGACCTAAATTTGCGTTTCATTTCCAACACGTACACATAAGAGATCTTGCCCAACTGATTCAACTTCTCTCAATACTGCTTTTCTCGTTTCCAAAAAAAAGTAATGACAGTACCTGTGTTTAAGATTTGCTGTAAGGATTCAATGTATAATGCACTTCAGTATAAAGTGGCAGCAATATCTACTTCACTAGCGATTCTGTGAGGATTAAGTGAGTTAATATATGTAAAGCCCTCAGTGAACTGCTATTCACCAAGTGCTTACCACATGGAGTCTGGTTCTTTATTACCTAAAATAGTCGACCTTGCAAACAAAGATGTCCCCTGGCACAACCTGAGCTCAATTCAATTTTAAAACTCCAAAGCTTGGTCCATTATTAAGAATAAAAGGTACTATGTGATACAAATTATTATTGTTCACTATAAATTACATAAGAAAGCTGCTGACACTGGAATTTTTCACATAATTTTAGACTGTTTTCAGTCATATTTCAGGCTAAAAAACAATAATGCACTTTTTATATTGAATATATATATATACATGCACTATGGTATTCTTTATATATGTGTATACATATAAATGGTTTTAGAACACCAGGTTCATTTCATTAGGTATCCTTTGACTCTTCTTGACTATTTGATTCTAAAGGAACATTTAAAGTTATATTTTAAAAAGACACATTCAGCCCTAGAATATCATCATAATATACAATATAATACAATCATGTGCACATAGAATCAAGATGTTTGGTTTTCAGAGATGAAAATTAAGAGTTTTTATTCCTTTTTCTTTATTTCATTAAGTTCTGATTGGCAACTTGCTTGTGAAGAAGCTTTCAAGCACATAGACCCATTTTGCACATTTAAGTCATTCAAAGTTCACAGCCACCTTAGGAGGAAGCATTGCTGTTCTTTGTTTACATGTCAGAATGGATTTAAAACAGGTAATGTGGCTTGCACAAGTGCACCTTGCACTGGGAAGAAGCTGTGATTTCTGAAATTTAATCCAATGCGTTTTCCATTACTTCACGGAATTTGCTGTTAGAATTTACTCTTGGCTCTTTGGGAGATCTGAAAAATCTGAGAATTAGAACAATTCCTAGCAAAACAAAAATTGTATTGAAGTCGTATGCTGTGTGAACTTATCCATAGACACAAAGAAGAATGGAAATAATGTAAGGAAAAAGGTTGGGCAAAGTGTTAAAATGTCACATGACAGCAGAAAAATCAGAGAATTAAGTTGGCATGAACATGGAAATTGCTTAGTAAATTGTTATCTCATCACCATGTCCCTTCACTCTCCTGTATTCAGAGACTCCTACTTCTTTGCTCTAATACTGACCTGGATATTCCTATAAACTGAAATGACACAGTGGTTTTTAATTTTTCATTTTAACATTCCCCATCCTGGCCTGCAAGCATGGCTATAATTTTTAATCTATGTTTCATCTTTGGATAACCCCAAAATAATACTTTAAGTTTTATAATAGCAAATGGGATTAAGTTGTGGTTTAGGAATTAAGGAAGTACATTTATACAACTAATGCATAGTTGAAATAAAGCTAAGAGAAATGGCTTTTTATATTTATTCTGCAAAAAATTGTATGATATCTTAACATTAAAATCATTTATCTGTTTGAGATACAGTCTTTGAGAATGAGATATAGTCATTTGTGTGAATTTGTGTTTGTCTTGGACATTGACTTAATTAAAATAAAATGAAATTAAAAGATTTCAAATAAGACGTTTTGCTGTCAAAGTACTTTGGAAATTAATACCTACAACTGGGGCTGGAGTGGTGGCTCAGTGGTTATGGCACTTGCCTGGCATGCACGTGTATGCAAGTTCAAATCCCACATATACAATAAAGCTTTGGAACAATGAAAGCCACATGAAAAACTAAATAAAATTGATTCTCTCTTTCTCACTCTCGCTCTCTCTTTCCCTCCCTCTCTCTTTAAAAAGAAAAAAAATGTACAACTGATAGAAAAATCTATTCTTGATTTGAATTTGAATATGTATTGCCAATTTATAGATGTTTGATGCAGATTCTTGTTTCAAACGTAAAGTATTTACAAATAACAATGTTTATAAAAATACTCTCTTAGGTGTGCATGATGATTTATATCACCGCATAATTCCCATTTCCCCCTAGGAACTAGCTACAAATGAAAGCAACAGGTTCACATATAATTTTATCTTCTGATCTTGTCCTCTCAACAACCATCCAATATAGATCTGGCAGTCTATTTTCCAGTAATCTGAGACTCTGAGAAGTTTCATGCCTTGCTCAGTCTCAAATAAGAGCAGAGAAAGGGAAAAAACAATAGTGGAGACTTTATTGCTGAGCTTTTTACCATGGTGCTTTCTGAGCTTTTGGAAGTCCCAGCGCCTGCTTACAGAATGGTGCCCATTTAGAAACGGCGTGGCCTTTCAAGGTGGTAACAGGTTGAAGCAAGATTTTTCACACAACTACATGTTATGCCCAGCTGAATGCTTACACTCATTTTTATGGAGACTGTGATTCACTCGGAAAAGAGTCAGGACTGGTATGGGTAAGGCCAGGGTGGTGGGTAGGGGGATCTCACTTGCATCGGTGAAGAGCTTACAGATCTTACACAGAAGGTGTGCCATTTTTACTAAACGGGTGCTTCATGAATGAAATAGAACAGTGTGGCCTTTATGTTCAACTGAATGTAAAAACACAGTCAACAGGCTGTGTAGCTACATTTAAGAATGAAAAGTCCCATAGTGTGAAGATTTATAAATGTTCATGGAAGTTAAGGTCAACTTGCATCGTGAACTATAATACTATAATACTAGTACGCCAATATTAAAGATATTACAGTGCAGATGCAGTGACCTATGGATGCTACTCTATGAGTAGACATTTATTTTTTCATTTAGTAAAATTATATTTAAAATAAATAGCCAAACTTAGATTTCTTTACAAATTCTTTAATTTTTTTCATCAGAGCTTGAACCCAGAGGTGCTTAACCACTAAGCAGCATCCCCAGCCCTTATTTTGTTATATTGAGATAGGCTCTCTCTTAGTTCCTTAGGTCCTAGCTAAGTTGCTGAGGCAGGTTTTGAACTTGTAATCCTCCCTTCTCAGCTTCCTGAGCTGCTGGGATTATAGGCTTGCACCACCATGCCTAGCTATTTTCTGCTCTTGAGACTTTCCACTAATGAATACCATAGAAATGATATGACATTGACTTTTTAAAAATTAATTTTTTAACCTTGAGAAAAGATCTCCCTCAGTTGCCCATGTTGTCCTTGAACTACTGATCTGCCTGGCACAGCCTGCCGTGTATCTTAGACTATAGGTGTGTGCTAGCACACCCAGGTATGACACTGACTTTTAAAATGAATTAGAAAATAATCTGTTTCACCGAAATCCTTACATTATTTTACATTTAAAATACTATTCATGATACCCAAAGATACTTTATATTTTGATTAAAAATGAGGGGGCAATGATTTTATCAGGATTTCTATGGAAAATTAGATTTGAAACACACCACTTTTGCTTTTACACATGTGGTGTCCATGATCCTTAAGCTAAGGGATCAAAAAGGCTCCTAGTGAGACAGGGGGAAAAATTAAGATAGAGTAGTTGAAATGTTGGAATCAATCAAGGAAAATAGTTCTTTTTATTTTAAGAGCAATTTGACATCCCCCAATGGTAGTAAGGAGTGTCTGGCCAGGTGGATCCAGATGCAGCCACTCCCTTCTGCTAAGCAAGGTGCCACATTCTTCTATTGAAGCCTGAGGTGCAAACCTAAGGCTGAACCCAACCAGAATTTCCCGTGCCCATGTCCTAGGTTTGGGGGAAGGGAAATAATGACCAATTGAAAGGTGAACTTCTTATAAAAAGGGCAAAACTTACTGCCTCTTCACCCCTATGCCCTTCTCCCACTCTGGGGAAGTCTGCTGTTTTCCCTATGCTTTGCTTTCTAGTATGTTCTTAAAGTAAAGTCTGTCTACTCTACTTGCCTTGGTGTCACTAGGTTTCATTCTTCATCTCTGGGGGACCCAACCCCAACTTCCACCAAACTGGCATCACTAGTTTCATTATCGTACACCATTAAGTGACTTAAATACCATTTTGTTGTAGTTTTTCACTCTTCCATGAGCCAGGAATTGAGACAGAACACAAAGATGGATTGTCTTCTTCCCTCCTGTTTAGGGGTTCAGTTGGTGAAGTTTGAGGGGTGGGGAGCATCTGGGACTACACTGTTGGATCGCATGACTTTGGCTCCAGTTCTGTTGCCTAGGTTCTTTTCTAAGGGGTCCTCCGTGTGGCTAAATAAGCTTCCTTATAATATGTGAGAGGGAATGTTCTAGACAGAAAAACATACTTTTTGAGTACTTACCAAATTTCTGTTTGTGTCACACTTCCTAATTTCCTGTTATTTGTATAAGTCACATGGCTGTGTCCAGAGTCAGTGTGTGAAGGGATTGGATCAGCAGAGAGTATGGGAATCATGGCTCAATGAGGACCACGGTCTTACCTGGTTCATTCTTATCCATGTCTGCTTACTCCCCACCAAAAAGCTGAAAACTCTAGCTTTGTGTTTGAACAATATCTTTCAATCCATAAAGATATAATTTTTTAAAATTTATTAAAAGACAGTAATATATGAGGATTGACTTGGAATGTTTAATACATAAATTTAAATGTTGTAGAACTTCTTCAGTGATTAAGAGAAGTGGAGGGGGGCTGGAGCGGTGGCTCAGCGGTTTCAGCACTTGCCTTGCAAGCTTGAGGACCCGGGTTCAAACCCCAGCACCACGTACACAACTGAGTGTTGGAGCAACTAAGGCCATGTGAAAAACTAAATAAAGTTGTTTCTCTCTCTCTCTCTCTCTCTCACTGTCCCTCTTTCTTTAAAAAAAAAAAGAGAAGTGGAGGTTGAGAGGAGAGGACATAGGTGTGTCCCACTTTCCCCCTAAAACACCTCAATATGAATGTTACCTTGCTGGGCATGGTGGTGCATACTTATAATCTTAGCAGCTCAGACATTTAGGCAGAGGATTGCAAGTTCAAAACCAGCCTTACCAACTTAATAAGGTCCTAAGCAACTTAGGGGAACCCTAACTCAAGATAAAAATAGAAAGGGCTTAGGGATGTGGCTCAGTGGCTGAGAGCTCCTGGGTTCAATCCCTAGTCCAAAAAAAAAAAAAAAAAAGAAAGAATGTTATCTTGATGTAACTTGATGAAGGCCCAGCACTAGGGAACAGGGTGTGCCATATCTGTGCACACCTAAAGCACATCCTCACATATTAGCCACTTGTTCCTAACTCATAATTACAGCTTCTCTTTGGAGGATTCCACATTCATCTCTGTATCTGAACTTTCACACGGACACTTTTGTCTCATAATATTGAAGACCTTTGCAATGTTCTGAGTGTATTTTGTATTTCATTAAAAATTAAATCTTCATGATTTTGCCTTTGAATATTATCACTCAGTCCTCAGAGAATAATCTTATTCTATCCTGATCCCACCAAAGTCCACTCTCCTCCTCTGTGACCTCAGAAACTGCTTCTCCCCTCCACCTTCTCAGGTGTATCAAGCTTTTTAGCCAATTTAGAGTGTAGACAGTGGACATCCAATTTTGCATCATTCTAGACCACTAAATACAACATCTTTCATGGTCACTTAAGGGTGTCTTCAGAACCTTCTAACTTTTGTGGTATTAGTTTTCAACAATTTATGTAAGTAGTAATGCTCATGGAATTGAACAAGAAACCATTATAGTCTCTGTTTCCAGAAATGAAACCTTCTGATAATGGATGTGTTAGTCAGCTTTTTCACTGCTGTGAAAGACCTGACAAGAACAATTTAAGGAGGAAAAGTTGATTTGAAGGCTGGAGGTTTCAGATGTCTTAGTCTGTGGATGGCTGACTCCATTGCTCAGGGCTTGAGGTGAGGATGAACATCAAGGCAGAAGGCATGGCGCCAGGGAGCAGAGAAAGAGAGAGAAACTCCACAGCAGATATAAACTATGTAACCAGAGATGTGCCCCTAATGACCCACCTCCTTCAGCCACACTCTACCAGCAACTGCCAGTTAATCCCTATCAGGAGATTAACCCACTGATAATATCAAGGTTCTTATAACCCAGTCATTTCTCTTTGGCCTTTGTTTTGTCACACAGGAGCTTTTGGGGGAGACTATGTTAAGTAAAATAAACCAGGTACAGACCAAATTGCCACAAAACTGAACACAAAACTGTAGGTAGATGGTATCATATTTTCCCCAAGACATGCCGGGATGGTATAGGCATGTTAATAGTAATTCTAATTCATGAATACAAGATATTTTTCCATTTATTTGTGTCTTCTTCAATTTTACTTTCTTTAATTTTATTTTCTTGAATGCTCTCTCTACCTGGGACGTCAGATCTATAATGCAGAGGGGTGAAAATGGGTTGCTCTGAGAAAAGAATTTTCAGGTTTTTACCATTGAATGCGATGTTAGCTGTCATAGTGGCCTTTTATGTTGAAGTGCATTACTTCTATACCTAATTTGTTGAGCATATTTTTTTTTATCAGAAAAGGATTTTGAATTTTGTAAAGTGGTTTTTTTTCTTTCTCTGTTGAGAAGATCATATGATTATCTTCCTTCATTCTATTAATGTGGTATACCATGCTTATTTATTTGCAAATGTTGAACTGTCCTTGCATCCCTGGGACAAATCATATTTGGTTGTGGTGTATTATCCTTTAAATATGCTATTGGGGGCTGGAGTTGTGGCTCAGCGGTTATGGTGCTTGCCTGGCATGAGTGAGAATGTGAGTTTGAACCCCAGCACCACATACACAATGAAGTCTCAGAGCAACGAAAGCCACATGAAAAACTAAATAAAATTGATTCTCTCTCTCTCTCTCTCTCTCTCTCACTGTCTCTATCTCTTTAAAAAATATGCTATTGAATTCAGATGGGAAGTAAGATTTATTTTTCTGAGGTTTTTGCATCTATTCTCATCAGGGATATTAGTCTATATACTTTTTATACTTTTTTCTTGTAGTTTTCTTGTTTGGTTTTGATATCAGGGAAATACTGAATTCACAAAATGAATTTGAACATATTCCTTCATCTCTGAATTTTTGGAAGAGTTTGAGAAAGATTTCCATTAATTCTATAAATATTCATTAGAATTCACCAGTGAAACTGGTGTTGGATTATCTTTGTTGGGATGTTTTTGGTTCAGTCACCTTATTCATAGTGGATCTGCTCACATTTTGTTCTATTTCATTGCTTAATCCTGGTAGGTATTATATATGTAGGAATCTTTCATTTCTTCAAGTTTATTTAATTTGTATAATTGCTCATAGTAGCCTTCTATTATCCTTTGTAATTCTGTAGTATCAGTGGTAATTTCTTCTCTTTTATAGATCTTTTTATTTTATTGATTTTTTTCTTAATTTAGCTAAAGTTCTACCATTTTAAAATCTTTTTTTTGAAAATCACATTTATTTTTATTGATCATTTCTATTGTTTTTCTATTCTCTATTTTTTTTAAATCTGATCTGTTTTGTTGACTTTGTGCTTAGTTCTTTTTTATCTAGTTCCTCCAGGTGTAGCATTTGACTGCTTATGTCAGATTTTTTAAATTAATGTAGGCACTTATCACTATTAGCTTTCTTCTTAAACATGCTTGTGCTGCACCTCAGAATTTCTGATATGTTGCATTTCCATTTTTATTCATCTCAAGATACTCTTTTTATCTACCTTTTGATTCTTTTTCGGCCCAATGTTTTTTTATATACCTTTTGATTCTTCTTTGGCCCATTTCCATACATTTGTGATTTTTTTCCATATTCCTCCAGTTAGTGATTTATAGTTTCATAGCACTTTGAACAGAAAAGATATTTGGCCTATTTGAATCCTAAATCCATAATGTTTGTTTTGTGACCTAACATATCGATCTATCCTGTAGAATGTTTCATATGTGCTTGAAAAGAATGTCTTTTTTTTTTTTTTAAAGAAAGAGAGGGACAGAGAGAAAGAGGGAGAGTTTCCCATGTGGCTTTTGTTGCTCCAACACTTCGTTGTGCACATGGTGCTAAAGTTTGAACCCACATCCTCACGCATGCTAGGCAAGCATTGTAACCACAAAGCCACTGCTCCAACCCCCCAAATAACGTCTCCTTATGAAGGTGAAATGTTCTGTGTGAGTCTTCTGTGTCCGTATGCTCTGTGGTGCTCTTTAGGTCTGTTTCCTTGATTTTCCTGTCTGTGTGAACTGTCCATTGTTGAAATTAGGGTATTAAAGTCCCCTTCTATTATTTCATTGCAATCTGCTTCTCTCTTCATTTCTGTTATTATTTGTCTTATTTATGTATTTAGGTGACCTGATGTAGAATGCTTATATATATTCATAGTCATCATATCCTTTTGATAAATAGACACCCTTATCTTTATAGATTTCCCTTCTTTATCATGTCTGTCAGTTGAGCTGTGTCTACTTGGTATAAAATCAGGGTAGCCTCTGATGCTTGTTTTCCTTTAGTTTGCAGTCTTTTTTTTTTTTTAAGAGTGATGGAGAGTGAGAGAGAGAGAGAAAGAGAGAGTCAGCTTTATTTAGTTTTTCATGTGGCCTTCATTGCTCAGATATGTTCTTGTGCACGTGGTGCTGGGGTTTGAACTCATGTCCCTGCACATATCAGGCAAGTGTGGTAACCCCTGAGCTCCAGCCCATGCACAGAGTCTTTTGTCATCTATATACTTAAGTTTATGTGTGACCTTAAAGCTAAATTTCTTATAGGCACTATATAGTTGGATCTTGAGATCTTTAATTTCTTTTAATCCACTTAACCTCTCTATGTCTTTGGATTATAGGAATTGACACTTTATATTTGAAGTAGCTTTTACAGATTAAAAATTTACTCCTAACATAGTGTTAATTGCTTTCTGACTGCTTCCTAGTGCCTTCCTTTCATTCTTTCTCTTTTGTTCTCTTCCTTTGTGATTTGACGATTGTTTATACTGTCCTCTTCATCATTTGTGAATCTATTACGTGTTTTTAACTTGAGATCTGCTTCTTGTTTATTGACACCCACCCACCCACACGCACGCACACACACCCTCCATGCACACCAAGTTATTGGGTGTACCACAGATTTTACTTATTATGGAAGTAAAGGATATTTGTACTGGAAAAAAGAAAGTAATTGAAAACTAAGTATTTAAAATTTGTGTTTGAATATTCTTCAAATATTTTGCCAGCCTGCTCTGTCATTCACTCTTCTTCCTCTAATCCTGCCTTTTCAGAAGTCAAAATTGGACAAACAAAATTTCAACCCAATGAAAAGTATTTCACATAATGAAGCCTTCCGCACACTGTAGAACTTATCCCTAAAATTTCTCTCTGAACGCTTGTTCATGTACTGTTATTCATTCTGGATTTTATTTTGTGCATTCCTTCCTCTCCTGCACACATTATTACCGCCAAAATTGGCAGAAGCCACAAGAGCAGTATATTTTATTTTATTCCTAACAGATAGTAGGCTACCAGTCTATCCTCACAGCCAAAAGCAATTTGGCTTTAAATATCATTTTTATTATATCATTATTATTACTATTTGTTGATTAAATAAATGAACAAGCTTTTAAAATTTTAGTCAATGTTCTTTTATTTGCAAAATGGCAGGAATTCTATTTGATATATTTTAAGCACAACAGACTCTGATCTTTTGATTTTTAGATGCCCACAGTACACTTTAAGCCTAAAAGACTCCTGCCAGGTTTTCTTGTTTTAGAAAAATTTCTAAAAAAAATTACCACTGTTCTGCTTGGCCCTGGTTTTCTCATGTCTAAAGTGAAAATTTTGGATCTCCAATATTTTCCCCTTCTCTTTGTGAGACTCCAATTGATATTTTCCCCTTCTTTTAAACTACGGAGTAGAAGGCTCTGCAGTTGTGGAATTATATTTATTATATGGAAAAATAGTGAAGAGAAATATGTTCAAAGGTCAAAAATAACTCTCTTTTCTTGTATAAAGTCTGATGGCAAAAAATGCCCAGCTATTCCCTCTGTGTCTTTGAGCAGAGTGTGTGTAAGTCCTGAATGCAGTCTGTGCTTTTAGAAAGGCTTCATGTCTGTCACAATGATTGTGACAATAGATCCAACTCTTTTCCCACTTTAATTATCACATCATCCCAAATGCCAGGCGTTTCCTCTCACTCATAGCATGAGGGTCATACATGTCATGTTGAGGCAGACATGTACCAATTTTCATTTCTTTTATTTGTGTTAATTAGGTTAAACATCAAGGCATCAAACAAACATAGAAACATTATTTTGAAAATACTGTGCATTTCATGACCACGGTGCAATAATAAACCTTTTATACCTACAGGCAAGCAAAGACAAAGCCAATTACCCATCTCCACTCCATTCTTCTGCATTTATCTGACAATGCATTTGTTTAATAAATAATGTCTACTGTATATCCATTCATTTCCCAAAACCATCTGCTAAAGCTTAAAATAGACACAACTATTTGAAGAGTATTTGAAGCAATTCACTAAGAATGAGATTTTAAAGTTATGTGCAGAACCTGTTCTTGACTTGCACAATAGTATTTTGAACACTCTTTGTTTACAAGGCTGTGGCTTTTCACATGGTGTTTCCTTCCTGCTGCATTTCCTTGTAGCAGGCTGTACACGTTATAGATTTTTGATGGCCTCATCTCCCATGAATGCCAATATGCCATTGACATGAGGTGAACATTCCTCACTGGTGTTTTCCATTTCCTTGTAACTCTATCAGATCATAGAGTTCTAAAGGCAAATGCAGAAGGGTAGCACTAAATATTTGATTATCACTAGTATTATTTTCTGACAACTCTACTGGTTTGCTCTCTTATTTAAATCCTACTATTATTTCAGTTAAGAAATGTGCATAAGGACTTTCTTTAGTTAGATGTAGGGAAATAATGTCCATTACAGATTCTGGGATGATATTGAATACCTGAGCAATTCTTGGTATATTATAAATTCTGATCAATCAAAACAGAGTTCACTATCAAGAAGCAGTAAGTCTGTGTCAGAGAATTTCAGGCCAGAGCATATCTGCTCTGCACCCCTCTACTAAATGCCTGTTGTTTCACATGCATCAAAACTTTTATAGAAAATTCTACAAAGTTGACATTATTTTAAAGATAAAGAGTAGGAGTCTCCGAGAAAATAAATGACTATACAAGATTATACATTTTATCAATTGGGAATTGTTATTAGTAGACTTTGAATTTAAGCATAACAAAATGGGTTTCAATTCTAGGTTTTAATAGTTCAGAAGTAGGAAGCAAATGATTTTTATGGATCCTCCAATAAATCATTGTGGACTTCTCTTCATGCTATGCCAACCATAGTTGCCTCCTCAATCTTGCCTCACTATCTAAAAAAGGCTGCTTGATCTACTAAGTCACATCCATATTGCAGACAAGAAGCAGGAAAAAGGATAGCGGAGGAGAGAAAAGTCCATTGCAGCTATCTGTCTGCTTCTCAAGGACTTTGCTTGGAAGCCTCTCTATAGAGGAGCAAAGTAATACTTTTCCTTATCTGCCGAAAGGCTCATAGCTGATACCCATATAACAAAAAATAGAAAAAAGAAAAACAAAATAAATTAATTTAACCAAAGTTTTACATGACATGGGAGTTTTCAGAAATAAAAACTCAATGATTCAGGGAATTCTGTGTATTTTTTATGGAGAGTTATGCTTAGGTGAAAAGGGCTATGACTTAATGATGTTAAACTGGGGAGAACTTAGCATGACCTGTTCATTCCAATTCTTCTGGCTTCTGGGAATAGGGAAGGATCTTTCTGGAAGCAAAGACTAATCATGTAATTTAGTGTAAGTAAGTCAGAGAATTCCTTTATGACCAAGCTTCAGGGGAGGAATCCTGGACAAGGTTAGACTGATTTCTTGCTTCTAACATTTTCTCAATTGACAAGGTGCTGTATTTTGCTGTATCATGTTCTGAGTTCTGACACCTAGCATGTTGAGCACACTTGATCATTCTTTCTTCTGTCCTGATGGTTAGTCATGGTGTCATAGGAATGGGTACAATGATGCTAAGGGAAATGCCTGTTTCTAAAGAAAAAGTCGGTGGATAATACACAGTCTCTACAATGCACAACTAAGTGACATTGTCAGAACCTTAACACACTTACTTGCTACTATATCACACAGTTTATTGCATACAGTATAAGCACGTAGAATTAGGAAACTGAATCTTATGCTAACTTATTTTTTATGTATGATAGCATCAGCTAATACTGGGGATGATGAATATTTATTAAGTAGAGTACTGAATGAAACCATGGACACATGAAGGAAGGAGGGTGGATAGGTAAAGATTTGCCTGCTAATACATCAGGTGGTATACATACTGCATATCTTGAATTTTCATGCTACAAATAATTGAGGCAGAGATTAGGATGGACTGGTGGTAATGATGAGAAATAAACAATCTGAATTCTCAAACTTGAATTTTCTGTCATATTGTTAACTGTTCTTAACACTTAAAATATACATGTAAAATTTTGAAATGTGGAAGGCACTACATTACTATCTGCTTCATTCATTCATATTCATTCTTTTATTTATTCATATGTGTTTTTAAAAATTCATGTCACTTATATGCAGTAAATCTCTTTTTCCTTGTAATGATTATTCATTTGATAAATTTTTGACATCTGAGATCCTAACATCTCTATTTAAAGTGCAAAATGAGATGGATAAGTAAAACAACTATCTGAATATTTCAGGAACATTTTGATCCCGATTGTTGTAAAGGCAATTGCCAAGATAATTCCCTCAATTTTCATTCCAAACACAGCTGTTTGTCAATGACATTATATCTGCCTTTCAGCTCTTCATCATTTTGGATTTTCTTTCTAAGTTACACACATAGCAAGCCATGGAGTTAATCTTACCAACTTTTCATTATCTACTGAGTTCAATAACTCTTAATGAAGATACTTAATTTGGCCTTTGCACAAGTAACGATTAGCTATGTGGTGAGTCTGCCACTTTTTATTTGGCACTAAATGCTTCTGTGTGAAAGCACATCTAAATTTGGCCATAGGAGAGAAAATGGTAGACTGTTTTAAGTATCCTTAGGTCACGTTGTTCATGCATGATGCAAAGATTCTAGAATAAACCCAAACCTCCTTTGCTTAATCAAATCCACCACAGTCAGGAATGCCATACATGCCTTTGATGTTCTGTCATGTCAATATTGCTGAAAATAGATGAGCTGATGATTAGGTCTTGGAAATGATTTTATGATGCATGACCTTAGGTTATAAAGACATTTGCAGGGTAACAACCTGCCTCCTTAGTATTTTGGCAAGTTTTGTTCTAAGATTCAGGTTTCTTTGATATCTGTATTTACCATGCAAATAATTAGACCAGTTTTAAAAGCTCAAGTTGTTTCAAAATAATAACAAAGACCAATGTGAAAACACAAAGGTAGAAGTGAATTACCAAAACAAGGCAAGGGTATTTTCATTTCCATAATAAATGTCACATGCCTCATTTTCTATTTGCTGAGGGAAAAATGATTTTTCTGGGAGAGAATATGCAAAGAAAAATGAACAAAGGAATGGAATGCTTGTGGCCAATTCAGGGTATCATGACACTTGCAGAAATCACACAAGATTTAGGAAATACATAATAAGAGTGAGATTTACCTCTCAAATGCAGAGTCCTCTTGCCTTAATATGGTAACAAGAATAGAAAGCTCGTTAATACCTCTGTCTCCCTCCTCCTGTTCCCGCTGTGTTGCTATATATTCTTGGGATCACAGTTGTAGGGTATTTTAATCCTCTTCTTTCCTTGGTTCATTTAACAGCAGCTGGCAGTGGATTCCTGTTTCAGTTACCTGAGTCTGTCCACCTGAATCAGTCACTAGTGCCAGAAGGCAATCACTTAACCAGACATCACATCAGCCACTCAGTCAAAATAAAGGATTTTTCCAATTTAGAAGAAATCAGTTCTTGAGGGAATTGGTTGTTAAAAAAAGACAGTACCTTGCCCCTTAAATACATATACACACACACTCTTCTGATTTTCAACTGCTTCTATTGCTCTTGGGCTCAAGGTTAAACAACAGCATTGGAAGAAGAAGGGATAATAAATTCATCAGATGGGAAACGAGTCAAGAAAGAAAAAGTAACACTTGAAATTGGCAAGTACAGGGCATCCCTGGCACACATTTCCAGAAAGCCTGGGACCTAAGGGTCAGAGAGTTGATGCCTGTGGATTAGATGGGCTGTCACAGTCTGCACAGCCGCCAGCAGCATCCTGCATCTCTGCATTTGAGCCCTGCAAGAAGTGCAATGGGCACACCTATGACTCTTGACCTGAAGGCAGGCAAGACTGAAGCTTCAGTTGCAGATGTCCATTTAACAATAGGAACTATTCGATGTGTCATCTCCAAGAAAGATATAAAATGCAGTTCCATCATCAAAAATTATTACAATGTATAGCATGAAAAAGTCCATTGCTCCCTTAAAGTGATAAATACAAAGTCATCCTAGCTACATTTGAAAACCATCTCATTGAGACAAGGATTTCCTATGATCCACCATGCTGTCAGACCAAGCTTTGAGAGGTCCATGAAAATATTCTTTTCCAATTAAAAAGCATTGAATATTAATTGTGGAGTATTCAGAAATCACACACACACACACACACACACACACACACACCCGCACGCACAAGGGGAAAAGCTCACAATTTATTAAGCCTGGAACTGATTAGCATACATAGGGGCATTTCACTTCAGACCTCTCTCTTTCCATCCTTTGTCTTTCTTCAGTTTTTGCCTCTTTTTTACTCAACATTACATTATAAAATTTTATGTGCATTAGCGAGCTTTTATCAAAATCCCAATATTGTATAGCCATAGAATATTCTTTCTGTCATAAACATGGAAACCACTTCATCAGTTCTTATTTTTGGACAATACTGCAGGTCAAATTTCTGAAGAAACCCACTTAGAGACAGAGAATACTCTCTGGATTTACTCTAATGTGGGAAAGAAATAAAGCAGAATTGAGCAAAGCAAGATGTTGAGAAAAGCAAGATGCCCAGTGCTGTCATAACAAAAGCCTCAGATAAACACAGAGCACTATGTAGCTGGTTAGGTAAAGTCAGACTTATCATGCCATGAGCCAAAGAGTCTGGTCCCTTATACCACGTGTAACCAGATGCAGGGTCCAGAAATCTGGTGAGATTTTTTTGGATGAAGCAACTCTCTTAAGTGGAAGGCAACCAGATAGCCATCTTGGTAAACGACCTTAGAAAGTCTATGCTATAATGGCCAGATAATTAAAGCCTGTTAATTAGACCATCCCCATTCTATTATCTGGCAATGCTCTTAGCAGCTAGGAAAAAAGATTGGCCTGTTCTAAATGAGAATCTCTGTGTTACATTATGAGTTGTAATACACTACAGCTCTTGTATTGCTTAAATCCATTTCTTTGTATAAGTTTTGGAAGCATCTCTTTTGGAATTACAGTGATCTTCCTTTTCCAGAGTGAATTTTATAACAAGAAGATTAGCATTCTAAATGACTGTTCCTGCCTCTACAGCGGGTCTCCCACAACTGAAACTCACTAATTTCCTTCTCTATTACCCATTTCAGTACTTGCTTACCTTTAGATAGCCTCTCTGCTAGTTTAACTCAGATCCTCCTTCCTTCAGCAGTTACGTCCCTTGTCATCACGCCCATCTATTCTCTTTGTTATTGCACTTGCCCATTTACTATTAGTTTTGGGCAAGTAGCTACCAAGAGTTGCCTAAAGTGGATCATCTGAATGCCAAACATATTCAGCCATATTCCAATGAGCAAAAGCAACCCTACCTCCTCCATTAATGAGGGTCAGATACTCAGTCCGTCAGCATAAGCTGACTGAAGAGCCTGTTGGTGGTCAGATCTTAATGTTCCATATGACACTTTATGTGCTTGGGGAAAGAACTTCTGTATGGGAACTAGGACACACAAATCCACCAAGCCTGGATTTGTGAGTATGGGAAATACAAATTCCCCAAGAGGACTACTGAAAGTGATAGAGTGCCTGCCCTTATCACTCTTTGGTTTATGAGACCTTGAATTATGGACCCTGCTTTTGGGAACAAAGCATGATATAATAAGATTGATATAGAGGGTTATTTGCATAAAACACCATCTTTATGGGGTATTACTGTCTTTATGCTGGTGTCCTGGCCATGTCCTCAGTGTAGAGTAAGAGAAGGAAGCATTTATGAGGACAGGTAGAAAAGCAAGATGCCCAAGAGGAAATAGTGATCTGTAATAGAAACAAAGTTATAACGCAGGCTTCAGAGGATCCTGTGGGAAAGCTCTAATCCTGGAATAGCCTTTCAGCCTTGCCTCCATGATATCAAACGGGCTGAGCCTTGGTACCCCTATGTGAACCAGTCAGTGCATGAAGTTGCTCCAGGAATGAGAAGTTATGGTATTGAGTAAGGCAGTTCTCTTCAGATCTGGCTAATTCTTGGAAAGGTACAGCAGCTGGCAATATTCCAAGGAGCTGAGAGAACAGGTCTGTAATTCCTAGACAGCATACCTCATTGGTGCAACAGCATTCACTACATAAAAGTAAGCTATGACCACTTTTGGTAACTATTCATAGACAGGTAATTGGTGTTACAATTATTTTATTTATATGCTTTTCTTTGCCAGGTTTTATTTTTTTAACTAAAAAGTCCATGCTAGTGTCCTTCTATAAATGGAATTTTACTATCAGAAGATATTTTCATATTTAGATGCTGCCCATCATCTAATGTCTGGATGTCAAATTCCAAAAGTGTCCTACATCCTTCTACCGGAAATGGGCTATGCATTTGCTTGGTCCCCTTCCTAGAGGTAAAACCATCTAGAATAGGCAATAAATGATGTCATTTGCAAAAAATGTTGCTAGTATCAGTTTAGAGTGATGCTATTTCCCTGGCTCTTGATTCACTGGCTGTTCAACAATAGCCTGTGCTCACTTGCTTCCATATATCATCCTATCCAGCTTCATCTCCATGTCCAACTTCTACCAAATCATTGGTTTTACCCTGGTCATGTAGATCTTTATCACATTCTACTCTGACCTATACCATTTAGGTCTTTATCAGGTAAATATGCTTATTTTCACATGAGTTTATCATAACCTAAAGAAAATATGTCCTGGTGGGTTAATTGCTTTTTCACAAGAAAAGTCCAGAACTGTTTTCAAATCAGTCTGGTACTGAAAGATAACCTACTAGAACGTGGCAAAAAAGAATTCTTGTGTTGTCTCTGGCTCATGCTTTCTACCTTCGCAAATTCAATCATGGAAACCAAGATCATGAAGAGCTCAGCAGAGAAATTGCCTCTCTAACAATTTCTTTTAGTCAAATGTGATTTTAAAAAAAAA